>PVIH01005412.1:5442-124780 GCA_004025045.1 Sigmodon hispidus
AAAAAAAAAAAAAAAAAAAAAAAAAAAAAAAAAAAACCTTTCTTTCTTTTCCAGTATGTGTCTAACTAGGATGAAGACGAAGGCAGTTTTAGCCAGAATAACTTGGGAAAACTGTGGGGTGAATCATCCTGCCCCACCGAAGCTAAACATAACCTGGTTCATGGGCTATTATTGCAAGGAAATTTGAGAAATAGAAATTGAAACCAACCTGTTGATGGTGAACAAGAAATTGAAAAGAAACCTTTTTACTTCCTGTCAAATCTTAAGACAGAGGTGGGCGCAGAAAGCTGTTTAGATTGGAAATGATTCTGGCTGTCAGACTAGGAAAGCAATTGGCTAAAACACAGACCTCAACCTTCAGGTGTGGCTGAGATAGCCACAGAATCTGTGCATTTTGTTTCCTCCACTTAAGGTCCAGTTAACAGCAGTGAGACATGGAAGAAAGACAGACAAGCTTTCTTTGTCCAGGACACCTCTTTGTCCCCCCCCCTTTGCCACCTGGATCTTGAGTCTCTGCTCTTACCTAGAAATGTGTACATTTAATGACCAAATGACATCCTATTATAGAGAAGGCACACTCTCACCTCTCAGCAAAAAGATCCCAGGAAGCAAGGCAACACCTAAGCTGAGAATGTCCCACTGCTAGAGACTAGGAGGGTCCTCACCCAAGAAAAGCCGGGTTGTGTTGGGGACAGGAAACAGCCAGAGCAGAAAGCTAACAGGATTGTTTTGTGATCCTGCCCGGGCAGGTGCAATTCTTCCAGGAACATTTAGACGGGAAATTAGAAGAGTAAATGTGGTACATCTTAGGCCCTAGGTAACTCAGCCACACTCCTAAAGTGCGCATTAGTAGCCAAAGCCATGGAGGTTAGTATGAAGAAGAAAGAAAATAGAGTCCCCTAGGAAGAAATCTGAAGGACATAAAATTCTCTTGATTGGGAGAGTTCAGGTTGCTCACTCTAGAGCATTCAGTAGTCACTGAAAGGGAAAGAGAAAGAAAAAAGGAGAAAAAATATTATAAAACTGCCACAAACAGTAGCTTTTTTTTTTTCCATGTAAGAGAATGGCCTGAAGATCTGATTGTGCTGTTTCCAGAACCATCCCTCTTTGAGGAGCTTACTTGTAAGTCACAAAACTGAAGAGTTTGGAAAAGGACACTCCTGTGTGCCACTATAGAATTCCTTGAAATTGGACCATGTAGAGGAAGAACAGCTCTGTCTCATTCATCCATAGATTTGGACACACAAACAAGTCTCCTGTCTGCTGCCACCTCTTTCTCCCCCTGACCATTCCTTCCATGGTCCTAACTGCTTTGGTGGACATGTCATCCATCCTCACACTCTGAAGAACTTCTCCACTAAAGCCTTTCCTGTGGGGAAAGGCCCAGGGGGCTGGAAGCCACCTCTAGACATGTGTATAGAGGGCAGAACTGAACCTAAACCAGGGAACTCAGAAGCCAGGGATTCCAACCCCAGCACAGTGGTGTGAAGCTGTGCCAGGATGGGTTATTTTGCTTCAGTGAGCAAAAGAAGCTTCCTAGTCCTAAGGTCACATCTGCAGAACACAGAGCTTATACAAGCCAAATACTTTGGGGAAGCGTAGGCGCCTTATGGGTTGTTACATTCAACTTCTGGAATCCGAATTTATAATAAAGTAGAGTAAAAACTTAGCTCCCTCCATCTCGGATCATGACCTTTCTGAGTCCAGATGGGGAAGGCCCTTGTCCTGGAGATAAAGAAAGGTTTGGTTTAGAGGTAGCTCCTGTCTTTCTAAGGGTTCTATTCTTTTCATGGTCCACATAGAGGATCAGGCAGCAGGGAGCCTTTTACAGAGGTCTCTTAAACACAGAGCCAGCAGTTTCTACAAACCCAGAAAAGGGATTCATTCATTATGTAGGGAGGGGTAGGAAAGAGGTAGGTAGAAGAGAGATTATGACATCTAGTCCCCAGATTTGGACAGTAAGGGTCAATGATACAAGTTTTTAGCTATAAAATTGTGCTAAGATCTGTACTTAGCCACAGCTTTATAAATTGCCTGGGGATAGTGGCAGAAACTGGCTTTTGCTTTTAACAGAGAAACTGCAAACTGTCTCAAGCCGGCTTCAGTGAGACTCTGGACAGATCAGGACTAGGTGTGAGTGCCCACTATCCAGTCTGAACCAGATAGTTCTAGCAGTGTGAAGCCTTGAGGAAGGCAGAGCAGAGGCTGGCAACACCCAACATGCCATCTCCTTGTCCTGTGGGCAGTGAGGAACTTCCAATGTGCAGAGAGGCCCGCTCCTTGGGCACCACAAGTTTCTGCATAGCCTTCCCTCTGCTCCGGTCTATCCCCATAGGCAGCCTGAATGACTTTGGGCAGGATGAGGCTCCAAAAAGCACCCTAAGAGAGATCCACCATGTCAGGAAAATTGACAGAGATCAGGAATTGTATGGAGACGCATGCAAAGAGGACACTGGGTCACACACAGTAAGGATGCGAATCAGATTGTGCATTTGCCGGCTTCTAACTCCTCCCAACACTTTCATTTTCAGGCAACTGATAGGAAACCAGAATTCTTTGCAGTCATAACCTTCCCAGCGTTGCTCCCCATCGAGACCCGTGCCTCTGCCAAGATTGCAAAGGACACTTTGACACACCAGGAAGGAGCCACAAGCGGGCCACCTCGCGCCTGAAGGAAAGAGTGTCTGGCCACAGCTGAGTGCGCCCAGCCACCCAGAGCTCGTCGCTGTCCACGCCTGTCTGAATGCTCGTCTTGCCCGGGGGTCCTGGGAGCTTTCAATACCCACTCCACCCCAACTGTCGATTTCCAAAACTCAGAGACCGTGCTTGAGGTTCTGACGCTTAGAGGAGAAAAAAAAAGGACAAGGTCAAGGTCTACCCTCAGCCACGGGTCGCCCCGCCTTAAGCAAGCGCTGCATGCAACGGTTGGACAAATGCTCGGCAGAGTCCAGTGTGTCTGGCTGGAGTTGAGGGACCTTACCCTGACTCTTTCTGAGCAGTCCCAGACCATGGCTTCCCTTTCTTTTCCCTCTTTTCTGCTCAGAGATGATTAAAGAGCTTGCGAACAGCAGCGGGGTAGCTCCAGACTCCATGCTACATGGGCGCCGTGGTCAAACTACCATGGGAAAAGTCCCTAGCGTGACGCTCCTGATCCGCGCGGGTCAGCGCTAGCGGCGGGCTGCAGGCGCCCAGGGTCCCCAACCTCAGGGCTCCGAACAGTAGTCACTACTCTCCCCACACCCCTCGCCAATCTGCTCTCAGAGTCTAGACGAAAACTCGGTTTCAAGTTGAGAACCGGCTGAAGAAGGGAGTGGTCACAAAAATGGAAAGGGGTGCGGGCTGCAGGAAGAGAGTAAACTAGAGGTTGGAGGTTGGTGGGGGCAGAGGCTAGGAACAGCGAGACCCACGCGGTCACAGCGGCGAGCGACAGCGCCTCCCACGTGTACCCGGAGGCCGGGCGGTAACTCACGGGATTCCGGGTGCGGGGCCGCTGTCCGAGACCCAGGGAATGGGTGGCTTTGGGTGTCCCCTAGGGTGTCCACCTGATCGCCTCCTGCAAAGGGGGAAACAAATCACTGGATACCAGCGAGACTGAGCGTCACGGGGACTTCTTGTACTCCGCCCCAGGAATCGGGCGCAGGGTTCAGGCTGCAGGGGTGTACTATAAATAGCAAACTTTTAGATGAAATCAACTAACAAATGAAAGGAGCGGGCATAAATTTGAAGACCCCCCCCCCTTTTACACACACCTTGGAGAAAAGACCAGACTCAAAGCCTTCCTGGTCACTCTCTTGACACGAACTTGGCGGGGGGGGGGCACTAGCTTGAAGGAGTGGGTTTTAAAATCGCTACAATTTCCGGCAGTTCCGTAACTTTGCTACATGCGGTCCCCTACTGCCTCCTTCACCCCACCTGCAGCCACTCAGGAGTCAGGAAGGGCGAAACCTCACCGTAATGAGAGCGGGAGGAGGCAGAAGGAGAGTTTTCCCGAAGACTTGCCGAGCCCTAGGTCTTTAGGGAGGCAGGGAAACTGCCAGGTCTTGGGGTTCACTTGAGGTACCGGGACAGAAATTTGGGCAGTCCCACATTTGGAACGGAATTGCAACAGGGTGAATTCAGAAGCCATAAGAGTAACCCTGGAGAGCAGGATTGCCCTTCCCGAGCCCAACAATGACCTCCAGTGCCAGCGACCTCTCTCGGTTGGTTTGCTTGAACCCCGCGCCCGGGAAGGACCATGGAGAGTTATGGCTCATACTTTTCGCTTGCACTGTGGTTTGGGGTTCCGCAGCAGCTGGGACTGAGGGATGTCGCTAATAATTTTTCCTCACTTAGCCCTCACCACCCTAAACCACCCCCCACCCCACCACCCGGGACAGTTGCCTTTTCCCACAGGGTTCACACCAGCCATCTGGAATAAGGCTAATTATCTAATTGCCTGGGAATCCCACTCCACGCGTCCACTTTTTTTCTGGTCCTTTGGCCCATCCGGATATGGGCAGTGGTGAGTGGGTTAGTTCGATCTTCATTTTCATTTTGTTTCTTCAGAAATACAATTTTGAGGGCAGACATCCCTGAGCTCATAAGGTTACTGCTTCAAAGTTTTGCTGGATGTCACATAGAGGAGAGAAACCCCAGGGTCAACAGGCATGTCAACCTAGGTTGGTGTGGGAATTGTGTCAGGGAGAAGAGGGCTGAAGATGAACAGGGTTTGCCCGGCTCACTGGGGAGTCTGGATTCTCCACGCAGGGCCTGGAAACCAACAGCACCCAATGGGTTGCAGGAAACCTGCAGGATGGTGGTCCTTTCCTTTACCATCCTTCACCTCTCCCCAACACCTTCCGCCCACCCTCTACACGAAAAGGTCAAAGGTTCTCTGTGCGGGTTGCCAGCTAGGGATCTCGCACTGTTGAATGCTTGTCACTGTCCTAAAATGCGCTTTCCCAGCAGCGCGTCCTCCCCGTTTTCCACTCATGATCCATAAACGTATTTCCCAGAGAATACACCTTGGCTTAAACTCAAAGGAAAGGGGAAAAGGGCTAAGGCCTCTGCTGCCCCGCAGTGTCCATGTCCCACGACTTTATACAGTCCCGTGCGTGAGTGAGTGCTCTCTCCACCAGCCCCTGCTTAGCCTATGCTCCGGCAGGCACGCCCACTCGGCACTTTGGACTCAGGCCCTCGCTGCCTCGACTTCCCCCCAGGGACTGGGAGTCCGGCCCCTGTCCAAGTTCAGAAAGATATTAAAGGCGCCCTCAGACTGGAGGAAACTGAGCCCTGGAGTCGCGGAACACTCCTGCCTGACTCCCGCGCCCAGCACTACGCACCTGTCCTGTCCTTCCTGCTGGCGTCGCTGAGCTGGTTGGGAGCTCGGCCTGGAGCCGGCAGCTTTCAGCGGAGCCCGCCCTCACCCTCGCCCTCACACTCCTCCTCCCGGTTTGCCTTTGCTCTTTGGGACGCCCTGCCACCAGCAGGGCGGTCTTTTCTGGGCCACGCTGTGGTCTAGGATTCCCAGCCCGCTGTGGGACCACGCCGTGGGAGCACTGTTCACCCTTTTCTGGCTCCACCACTTCAGCAGGTGCCCCCCCACCCCCACCCCTGCATCCCACCTTCGTATCCCAAGCTTTGAAACTGAAGGGCTAGAAACACTTGCTGGAAGAGGTGGAGGTCGGGTGGGTGTTCTGGACGATTCTGAGTGCTCACTGTAGAGGAACCTGCCTTGTGGTAATGAACATGATGGACATACAGACAGTCCCTATGGCTGTCCCTAAAGCCTGGTTCCCGTCTATTGTTTTACGCCTGGGGGAAAGCTGCCCAGCATGATAGATCTCTGTAGATCCCATCACTGGAAGAAAAATCCTGCTGATAACGATTATCTCCCGGTCGTGCTATCTTGCCATCACCCCAATTCATCTCCTTCTTGCTCCAGCCCCTTGGGGAAAAGAGGATGTTGAGGAGCTGGAGGGAGGGTGGGCCAAGCTGCTGCCCACGGATGGAGTGGAGAAAGCAAAGAGGCATTTTTTCCGCTCCAGGCTGGGAAGAGGGGCCTGGAGGGTTTTTCTCTCTGTCAAGTCTGGCGTGTCTCAAATGATTTTAGTCTGGTGCTTCAGTCTACCCATATACATTTCCAATCTCATGGCTCATAAACTATTAGCAAAATGGTTTCATTATTCACCTTCTGCATCCTACAAAAGGGAAAAAAAGATGGGGGGGGGTCGGACACTAGTTAACAGCCAGACTGTACGGGCTTAAATCATGGCTCCTACAGCCTTCAAGATCACGCCGAACATATCTGGTCCTTTCTGGAGAATCTGTCTCTGATCCCTTACTGTCTTGCTGTCTGTCCATTTCTACCCATATGTGTGTCCCTACTACCCAGGTTTCTAGGTGTCATCCGTGAGGCACACTCTTTAGGATATTGACACTCAGAATTAATTATTTGAAATTGCTGTTCCGAGGCCCATTTGGAGGATGTAGTGGATAGGCTCACTTGTCATGCCTAAACCTGAACATCTATCTAAAGTCTTAGGTGAGAAACAAGAGGTGGATCAGAGGTTGTGATGCTCGGATGAACATCAAGTCCTGACCTGGCTTTCTCTGCAAGAGGAGGAAATAGGAAACTTAGATCAAGTGGGGGTGCGAAGGTTATGGAAAGAGCGTGTCACGCAGGCAGGAGCTAGCACCCCAGAAGATGGGCCAGTAATCTTGAATGTGGATCTTAGATCCTAGGATGGACTCATGCCACCAGTCACATCTACTGGAATCTACCAGAACGATGCCAAAGGAAGTCAAGAGCCCCATGCAAAGGCTGAAGGAGGTGGAAATGTGCGGGCAGGCGGCAGGTGCAGCCCTGAGCCATTGCCAGCCGATCTGCTCCTCCTACGGGGCCTCTGATAATATTAAGTATCTTCGCATACGTTTACTTTTCATATAAATGCATTTATCTAAAATGACTGTCTCCCCACACCCCATCCACACTTTCCTACATTCATTGAAGCTATGAAGAAGGCTAAGCGAGCGAGCGTGCGGTAATTATCCCTGGGTCTGGGAAGCAATCTGGCTGCAAGAGGCCCTTCTGCAATCGCCGGCGGCAGCAGCGGCGGCAGTAGCTGCAGCGTGCGGGCCGGGAACTCCCTGCGCTCGCTGGGTCACCGAGCAACTCGGCCTCCACTCGCCGGCTGTTTAATATACATGGGGTGGGAACCGAGCGAAGCCAGTCTCTGAGCCTTCCCGTCCTGTAGAAAAAAAAAATCAATTTGCTATTTATTTTCGAAATATATAGATTTAGGGATTTTTTTTTTTTGCCCGACCCCTTCAAGAATAGCGGCCCACATTTAATTACGTCTTTTAATGACTTTCCCAGTATTTGCCTGCGCTAGCTCACGTTCAAGGGTGGGAATAGGGTGGAGTTTCTTTAAGGGGGGGTATTCAATTCTAGTATCTTCAAAAAGATTTTTTATGTGTTAATTGCATGCTGTTATGCACATCTGGGACTGCGTGCTGACCAACTCGGACCAACTTTTAATTAACACATTGACCTGGCAAAGAAGCAGCCGCCCAGCCTCCCCCTCGAATTATGGATATTAAGGCGCCTGGAAGCGCCTGGGCCCGCGCCGCCAGATGCGTGCGAGGAATTGCCTGCGTCCAGGGGCACGACGGGTGCAAATCGCAACTGCTGCTCTCTTTCTGCCAAGGGTTTTTCCTCTCAGCACCTCTAGGAAAATAACAAAGAAAAAGAGGAAATGGGCAGGCGTCTTACAGCCTTTCCCAAGACTTGACTAGGAGAATGAAGAGTAGGTGGGGATATCGGCTTAAAGCCGGTTTCCGTACAGCCAGATTTGGGCCTGGGTTCTGGGTTCTTTGAATGGACCGAGCTTCTGGTTGTGAAGATATAGGGGTACTTCAGAATCCGTGAAAAGAAGAGGGGCCCTTCTGAAGTTCCGGCCCTCTTCCTACCAGTCTCCTTGCCTTCACCCTAGTCTCCCAAACTCTAGGGTCCTAGATTTGAGAAAAAAAATTGAGGGAGTGGGGTCCTTCCTGCTGGTAGCACGCTCCTGCCCAGTGATGGTTAGGAAAATGAGTAGCTGTCTTGAGTATGCCAGCCTTCCCGGGGAGGCTAGGCTCCTCCCCCAGGGCATTCTGTTCAACTGGCTAAGGCCAGTCTAACCCCTGTGGGAGGGAGAAAGAAACCGGTGGAACAGTTCAGACGATGCCACCTGGAGATATGCAATTTCACCCTAAGTAATCTCATTCAGGATTGATGGCTTCCCCGGAGAGCTGCCTGCCAAGTGAGTGTCTAGTCCGCTTCCCTGTAGAGCACAAATGCAGCTTAATCCCCAGATACGAACTCATTTTCTCTTCCCGTGTCTAATCCCAACAGCCGTGCTCTTCTCAATGCTTAGCTTCCGCATACAAGCCCATAAAAAATGTCAGAGTGGTATTCCTTCTCCCAGCCATAAAGATGTCGGAGTGAATCACTCCCTAGCTACGCTTTAACGTCTCCTCCAGGTAACAGTGGAAGTTTCTTGCTTGACATTTTTCATTCCCCATACAGAACTTTTCAGTGCGCGCGCAGAACCAGTATGCTAGAAGACAATGTCACGATAAATCCACAGCTGTGTGCGTTAACTAGGTCGGTGCTTTTGAAAATTTAGTGAGACAAGGTTGCTCCCCAAATCTTTCTCTTTCCCTTCCCACCCCCTTTTCTCCCTCTCTCCTTCTCCCACTTACAATAATCTGGGGGGAAATTGAGACAAGACAAAGAAAAGACAGGAGCATTCTAGACCTCAATGCTCTCTTTGTTGAGCCGAGCCTGGTTTTTTGATATTCAGATAAAAATATAAAGGAAGTGCATCTTTAGACATGGGTAAAACCCTCAGTTGGTAAATTACAATGTCCCTTTACAAAGATAAGGCCTTTGGAAAGTGATCACAAGCACCGTCCAAACGGCGTTATGTTGAGTTTCTGGAGATTTCAGATACTAACTTCAGCTCTCCAATGGATATGGAAAATTGCAGCGCACACCTGATATCCAGTGGAACAAGAGTTGGTTCACCGCAGCTGCTTTTTCTCCTGATTTACTAAGCCTGGTAAGATGTATGCTGGGTGTTTTGATAAGGATTAAAAACAAAAGAGTCAGCAGTTTGATTTGGAAAGTTCTTTATTGCTGAATAGTTGTAGGTTTAAACTAAAGAATGTGTTTCTGCTGGGGATATTTGCATGATACATGCATATGCATTAGCAGCTGCATGGCTTTAGAGCACCAATTCCTAGGAGCATTTATCCCCACCCCCAGCCCTTCTGTCCTAAAGGAAGTAGGTAAGAGGCTTACAGGAAAACCATGTACTCTTTAAAGAGGCCCATTGGCTGGAATCTTAACAACTTGTTTCTTGGAAGATTTGGGGTTTTTTTAAAGTCTTTGAAGTAACTCACCTTCTGGACAGTTTTCTAAGTTAAGATAATGGATTAAAAGTGTATAAAATATAATAAAAGAATAAAAGAGAAAGAGGGCTGGCAGTGAAAGTCTGAATTGAGGAAAAGAATGCTGTCAAAATGTCTCCCGTCAACTGAAGCAAGCCTGGGCTACATCAGACTGTACCATCAAAATAATAAAATAAATAAAACAAGTAACTCTAATAACTGAATAGTACTGCAGAGAACTATTTTGTGGCATGAATTCTTGTTCAAGTCAGTCTACATATTATGCTTGGTAGAGGTAAAACACTGAGTCTCACTAGACTTTACCCTAAAGTAATATAAACATTCCTTCTGGAGATGAGTACCTTTTCACACAGTGTGGTAAATACTGGGACTGGTATCTGATTTCCATAGGGGCCATCACCATCTGTACCTAAGTCCACCTGAGCTGTATTTCATATGACTATTGTACTTCATAGCAAGATTCAAAGTTTAAAACTAAATGTAGACTAAATTAGCCTGTTCATTTGCCTAATACCGCTTAATCATTTGGTTTATTTGTATTTCTTATTTTGTTTTTCTTTCTTTTTTTCTTTCTTTCTTTCTTTTTTTTTTTAATTTTGAGGGCAGAGTCTCATGTATCCCAATCTAGTCCCAGACTTGATCTATAGTGGAAGCTAGCCTTTTCTCCTGCTCCTACCTCTCAAAAGGGCTGGGACACAAGCCTCTGACATCACCACCACTTTATTTTTCTTTGAAAAAAAAAAAAAAAAAAGAACAAAGATAGATAGTAAGAAAGAAACTAAGAAAGAAAATTAACATTTGAATTTCTGGCAAACAGACACACAGAGACATCCAAACCATGAATGTCAACACAAGCGCATTAAAAAAAAAAAAAAAAAAAAAAAAAATCAGCTTTCCTTTCTATTCAAAGCCAATACTTCTTGGATTTACCTGAGAACAATCTGGATTATTCTCAGACTTTTCCACCAAAGTGTGAGGGTATTAGAAACCAAGCAGAAATCTTATGAAGAATTTCTTACAAAATATTTCAAAGAGCATTCTTTTCAGGAATTGTAATGACCAGCAAGACTTTTCCCCCTATTAACTAATTTAATTAGTTTCTGTTGTTCAAGTTACAAAAAAGTTATTTAGAAGAGAAAAAGAGCTGCCAAAAATGACTGAAGGCTGCCACTCCCCTTCTCTAAGCTACATGGAAGTACCAGTTGTAAGCACTACTGTACAAACTGCCATGCACACTTACACATAAATATGCATGAGTCTAAATGATAATCTATTTTTATGTCTCATTTCCAGATGTTTACAAATACTGCCAGTTCACTGATTTGACCTACCCAGAAATTTGCAAAGATCTCCAACACTTCATAGAATTCTAACTGGTTTTATTTGCCATTGAACAAAAGTTATTTGGGAAAACAACAACACTAAAGCTTAAAAATGAAACAGATATAGGAGCAGAATGCTGTGCTTTGAAGGAGAATGTTCCTCACAGGCTCCGGTATTTGAATACTTGGTCCTCAGTTGGTGGCACTGTTGGGGGGTGTTATAGAACTTTTAGGAGATATGGCCTTGCTAAAGGAAGTATATCACTAAGGAAGGGTTCTGGGGTTTATTCCTTCACCCCCACATCATGTTTTTTTTTTCTGCTTTCTGTGTGTGGTTAAGATGTGATCTCTCAGTTTCCTACCCCCACCACATACCTTCCTACCATTGTTTGACATTTAGTTCTCTAGAACCCTAAGCCAAAACAAACACTTTCTTAAATATATACATATATAAATGTACTAAATAAATAGAGAAGGTTGTGAGATACCCCACCAGGTAAAGCACAAGGAGATAAATTTAATAACTGGCAGCCATTCATAAATTCCCAGAGCTAAGGAGGTGGACAGGAAAGTCAGTCTAGTCAAATTAGTGACCTTCAGGTTTAGTGACAGACCATCTCAAAGAATAAGGTGGGAAGTGATAGAGGGGGAGACCGCACTTTGACCTCTAGCATCCCCACACATGTGCAAACACACAAACATACTTGTATATTTCACGCACATTCATAAAACAAGACTATAATATAGATTTAAACAAAAGAACTTGCTTAATATTATATAATGGAAAATCATGTCAATGCCATTATTGTTCTCAGTTATTTTAATAATAAGCAGAATATCTGGTTACTGAGTCTAGCTTAATAATTTAAATTATAATATAACCCAGATTTGATCTTGTGGTCAATTGTGTCAATTCCAAAGCCATATCCATCTCCAAATTAGGTCCAATCCTGGACAGTTGTTTGCCAGAGGGATCATAAGTGTCATCCAAGTATGGAGGGAAACCTACACACCTAAAGAAAACTTTGTAGCTTTCAAACTACATGTATTGCATATAGTACACATATTATTTTGAAGCAATAAGTATGGAATAGAGGGTATCATGTGTTTGCTGTGAAATTCCTTCTAAAAGGCTCATGCCTGAAAGGCTTGGTCCTCAGCTGGTGGCATTAACTGGAGGTGATTGGGTCTTGAGGCTATAGACCTTATCAGTGGATTAATTAGGAAGCTTCTACATGCATTGGTTATTTAGAGGGGGGCCTTGCTGGAGAGTTGGTCACTGGGGTGTGACTTGAAGGGAACATCTTGTATGTTCCTTCCCTCCTGTAATTCTTGCATCCTGACTTCCAAGAGGTGAGCAGCTTTACTCCATCATGTCTCCTGTCTCAGTCAGACTCACCATGACAAGATCAAGTAACCATGGACTGAAACAAATGTCCAACAGAGAATGAGCATTAGTCTGCAACTCAAATGGGATTTATGTAGCAATATTTGCCAGTAAACAGAGGCAAAAAAGCAAAGAATACCCCCACTGTGTGTGATGGAAGGGTTAAAGTATGACCAAGACCCCTTGGCTTAGGTAGAACTTCTAAAATAATTAGATTTAGGAAACTCTGTCTGGGTCTCTGTCTCTGTCTGTCTTTGTCTGTGTGTGTGTGTGTGTGTGTGTGTGTGTGTGTGTGTGTGTGTATCTCACTCTTTCTCTGTCTTTCTCCTCTTCCTTTATCTATTTGTGTGTCTGAGAGGGAAAGATAGATAAATAGATGAGAGATTGAGAGATGGTAGACAGATAAATAATAGATAAGTCCGTAGGTACATGATAAATGATAAATATGTAGATAGGAGATAGACAGACAGACAGACAGATAGATAGACAGACAGACAGACAGACAGACAGACAGACAGACAGACAGATAGATAGATAGATAGATAGATAGATAGATAGATAGATAGATAGATAAGTTTGGGACCTGTAGAAGTCAAAAGTCAGACTCAGATGTTGCTCCTCACTATCCACTGTATATGAGGTAAGGTCTTTCACTGTCCAGTAGGGCCTGAAGCAGACAGGCAGCTGCCTCTCCTCCTCCTGTCTTCAGCTCCCACTTTGTTGGAGGAGTGTTGTGGTTACAACATGCATGATTGCATCTGGCTTCTGCCTGAATTCTGAGGATTCAAACTTGGGCCCTATGTTTATGCAGCAAGCATTTTACCCATTTAGCCCTCTCCCTCACCTCTATTGTCTTTGAAATAAAAAGGTGTCCCATAAGAAAACCTGAAATGCAATTGAGAAATGCCTACAGCTCAGGGTAGCCAGACTTCACAGGAACCTACTCACTGTCTGGAACTCTGTCATGCTCATAAAGTGGGTGACCTGGTGGGAACTCTGCTTCTAAGAAGTAGAAAGGAATAGGAATCACACTGAAATCCACAGCCTTCTGGGTTTTCTTAAGCAGTCCCACCAGGAGAAAAAGCTATTTTGTCAGAACTTCATTATATTTATATTAAAACCTCTCAACCAACTCACTCCCTCTAGCCCCTCAACAACAGGAAAGGGAACTATCCGAACTTCCTCAACCAATCAGGCCTGAGAGGACAATCCAGGTCATGGCTGGAGACACAAGCTCTCCAAAAGGCTGGGACCTAGTTCATAACTTAGAATGTCTTGATGACCAGTTACAACTAACTACTAGAGAGCCCATTTCTTTGAGTTCTTTTATGACATGTGTCATGTGTGTCTTTCAATAAAAATATCACAAGGCATATTTTAAAAGACTTGGACAAACTGAATTAATATTACAAAAATGTTAGATCTGTCAGGATGGCAGGCAAGATCAGAAACATGCTTGCCTGTTGGTTAGTGTTTATGTTTTCAGTGCTGGATATCGAACTCAGGACCTCGTATCAGCTAAGCAAATGCTTTATCACTAAGCTATAACTCCAGCTTCAGAATAGGAATGTTTTTAAGAAATGAGATTAGTATGTTAAGGACTCCAAAGGGAAAAGCAGACAACATGCCATAACATACTAATTGTGTAAGTGGAAATGGCAGGGATGGAGGATGAAAAGTTTCAAGACAGAAACTGAAGAGAATAATTGCCATTGTTGGAGGCATAGGCACTTAGCTCAGCAGAGGAAGGACAGTCCAAGCTTGAAGACAACTTTGGAGAGATTTCTGAAAGTGCAAAACAAAGTGGAGAAGGCTAAAAAAAAGATAGAACAGATCACGTGACCACCATGACAGGAGAACAGGACACTTATGAAGGAAGGAACAGGAGAAAGAGCCAAGAAAAGATACAATAATAACTGAAAATTTTTCCAGATTAATATCAGATACCAAACCACAGATTTAGGAAGCTCAAGGAACTCAAGGCTTCTACCCATGCCTAAACACATCACCTCCAAACAAGAAAATTAGTGATGAAGAAAAGATTCTGTAAGAAGCCAGAAGATTAGACTTTAACCTGAGAAAAGCAATGGGAAAAGTTACATTCAATTTTGACTCAAAAAAAAAAAAGCCAAATAAACAAACAAAAAACATAGCATCAGTGAAGAGAGCAAAGAAAACAATACAAAATAATCCAGCCTAGAATGGGGTATCCTGTTAAGTTAGCCTCAAATCAAAAGAGTAAGTAAGACACAACACGCCTTGTAAGCCCAGCACCCAGGTCAAGGTAGAAAGTCACTAAAAGCTGAGAGCAACCAGGACTACACAGCAAGTTTCTGGGCAGACTGAAACCTCAGATTCTATAAAGATATGATCAAAGAGGGGAATAAGGTCAAGTTCAAACTTCTGATCTATTTCTCAGTGGTACAGCACTTGTGAACATTCACAGGGCCCAGGATTCAATTACCCAGTGCCCTTTATTTCTTTATTTCTTTTAAAGCATTTATTAAATCTGGAAATGGTGGTGCTGTGTTCTCAGCATTAAAGAGGCTGAGGCAGGAGGGTTGCCATATGTTCAAGGCCAGCTTGGACTACAAGTATCAGACTAAGCAGGGTTACATACCAAGACACTATAAGAAACCAGAATAAATAAATAACTGCATTGATTTTTATCCTTAAAGGGATTACAATTTGTTCAAAATAACAGCAGAAATATATTCCATTATAAGCATATGTGCATATATGTAAATACTTATGGGTGTGAGAATTAAATGCGACAATGATTTTAGAAACAGGAGGACAAAATCAGGACTATTTTGTTATTATGAAGAAGTTGTATTATCTGGGAAGTTTAAAAGTAGACTTGGATTTTCTCCGAATGTATGTTGTCTAGATGACAGCCAAGTATTTGTAAAAGATGTTTAGAAAGCAATACAGTAGATATACAAGAAAAAGAGAGAAAATGGTATTATATAAAATACCCCATTAAGCTCATAACAAAGGGGCTGGTAAAGGACTCTATTTCATAAACAGAAGGACCTAAGTTCAATCCCCCAGGACCCATGCGAAAAAAGCCAGACACCTGTGATCTCATTACTGGGGAGGTAACAGGCAGGATGGATGATCCTGGAGTTCATAAGGACAACCAATCTATCTAAATTGGGTCAGTGAGAGTACTTGCCTCAAAAAAGAGGGTAGAAACTATTAAGAAAGACAGGGGTCCTCTGGATGCCTGATGTCTACCTCTGGCTTCTATAGGGCCCTGTATGACCTTTCCCTGTACTCTAGCCATGAGGCAAGGCCTGTGGTTGTTGACTGTATGTTCTGTGCTCAATACCCGTTTCCAATAAGTTTCTGGCTTCCTGCCTATTGGGGTTAGAAGAGGAAGTTTAGGTTGTATACCTCAAGTCAGTAATTTTCCAACTTCCTGGGGAATTTCCACTGTGTTTTGCTCCAGGTATTTAAGTCTGACCCTGACTCTCAATAAATGGTAATCTCCTTGCACAAATGACCCAGGTTTCTTGTGTCTTTCACTCTAGGCCCATGCCTGACTCGCCAATAAACCAGGTAGTGCAGGCCTCCACTGGCAATAACCATATGCACACACATAGATAGCTCCATAAACAGTCAATGGCAGCACTCACAAGTGTATGCACTTATCTAGATTACAGAAAGCCTGGGTTTTATTCTCCAGAGCTACAAAACCTCATTCAATACAAACATAACACAACATACATGTTAAAGTATGAACCACATGATGCTGCAGAGATGACACAGCTGTTATGAGCACTTGCTGCTCTAGCAGAGGACTAGGGTTTGGTTCCTACCATCCTCTACATAGTTCACATTCATCCCAAACTCCAGTTCCTGGTCATCCTATCCTCTGGATTCCAATGGCACTTCATGTACCTGGTGCTCAAATATATGCAGAGGTAAGCACTCATACACATAAAATAAAAATCAACAAATCATTTTTAAAAAGTATAACCCACACTATGAACTGTGGTTGTTCCATTGATCACAGTGTGTCAATGCGTTGATTAATGTGGTACTTTGAGTAAGAATGGCCCCACAAGCTTGTATATTTGAATGCTCAGTCATCAGAGAGTGGCACTACTTGAGAAGGATTTGAAGGTGTGGCTTTGCTGGAGGAGGCGTGGCCTTGCTGGAGGAGGCGTGGCCTTGCTGGAGGAGGTGTGTCACTGGGGATGGACTCTAAGGTTTCAAAAGTCCAAGCCAGGCCCGGTGACTTGCTCTTCCTGCTGCCTGCGCAGATCCAGATGCAGGACTCTCAGCTACTTCTCCAGTACCATATCTGCCTATGTACCATCATGCTTCCCACTGTGATGATAATGGACATGAAATAACCTGTGAAACTGTATGTCCAAGTCAAGTCCTCTCTTTTATATGGAGAGTTGCCATGCTTATGGTGTCTCTTGACAGAACACTAAGACAATTAGGTTTGGAGATTTCTTCTCAGTGGTCAACATGATTCTTTATTGGCAATATTTTATTTTGCTTTTTGTGTATCATCACAAACGAATCTGGAGGACACAGCCAAGGGTTTGTTGAGTGTTTTAAAGCTTGAGAAATGAACCCAAATTCTCGCTATGGTTAAGAATCACTCTAATCCTAGCAACTTAGAAAGCTGAGGCAGGAGAATTAAGAATTTGTGACCTGTTGGGACTGCATATCAATACCATATATTTAAAATTTTATGTAAATAAATAAATCTCACATCAAAAATAAAACCTGACAAAAAATAAAATCCAGCCAGTTTAAATAACAGATTTTAATTTAAAAAGAAGGAAGGAAGGTGGTGGAACTCAGTTGGTTACTTTCTGAGTAACCTAGAGGTCTGAGTTCTATGTGGATTGAGAAAAACTGACTTCATGTCTGTCTGTCTGTTCTCTATCTCTGTCTTTCTCCCTTCCCTCCCCTCTCATACATACATACACACACACACACACACACACACACACCTACCTAATAATAAAATAAACTTTCAACACCAAAGGAAAGCCTGTAGCTGTTGTAATTTTAGACTATTGACATTCCTGGGGTGCCCAGCACACAAGGTGATGAAGAACCTGTGCCTTAATTGTCACTGTCATCCATACAGTTGGCTGCAGTCAATATCTTTTTATCATATACATTTTAATCGTGTATTAATAAACAAGGGGTTTGTAGCTTATTGATGATTGGATTATATTATTGACTGCCTCTGCAGAGCCACATGACTTCTGGAAAACGTAAACAAGGTCAAATGTAAAGATTACGGAGACTGAATCAAAGACAAAAAGTAGAAACCTCTCTCTCTCTCTCTCTCTCTCTCTCTCTCTCTCTCTCTCTCTTTCTCTCTCTCTGATTCTTGTGGAGAAAAAAATTATAGAAAACAGGAATCTTGGAATTTCTCAAATGAGGAAGTGATATGGTCTTATACAAAAGAATAATTTACATACAATTAAACTTCAACTATTTCTTGCACCAGGATATGAAAAGTATTTCATCTCTTCATTGTCTACATGCTACTCCTGCTTAATTTGTAAGACATGGTTGGATCCAGGCTCCAGTCAGAAGCCTGGCTGAGGGTCTAAGGAAATCACCTCCTCATTGCTAGTGGAACATTCTTAGGAAAATGGATATTGAACCAACCCTACAATGGGGGGTCTGAATTTTTCCATGCCCCCCCCCATGCTGGACTCTGGGCGTTAGAATGGTTCCCATCTCTCACTGGACTCAGCCAATACATCTCTAGCTGGATGTGGCTCCTGGTCGGTCACTCAACTTCACAAGACAGTTTGTGAATGTCATATAAGTTATAGGTAGATTGAGGATTCGATTACAGTTCTGTTTGGTGTGACCAACTCTTTTCTTTTTTGTGAAAACCTCTTGAGTGAAGTACAGGAAGACGGCTGAACTGGTAAAGACCTTGGTGTACAACCATGCCGACCTGAGTGTGATCTGGAACCCAAACAAACACAGGTACAAAGGCTCCTGCTCCTGGTCCCTGAGCCGTGTGGGTGTAGATGAGAAGATGCTTAAGGCCATCCAGGTAGGAAACTTGGTTGGTTCCAGGCTTAAGAGCTACTGTCTTAAAACTCAAAGATGGGTTAGGGTTAGGTGGAAAACACCTGAGGAAGAACACCATGGTTGACCTCTGGCCTCAACATGCTTACACATGCATATGAATAGGCGTGAATGTCCTGAGTAGCCAGAACTACAGGCACAAACCATCACACCCAACCAACTGATAATGTAATAGAGGTGCATGAGACACTATCCAGGACAACAGGTGATGGGGGTGATGTTTTCCAACTTTTTATGAACATATAATTATTTCTTTGAAAATTTAAAGTCAGATTTACAAAAGCTAACTCACCTACAGCTCATATTTACATATTAATGCATTTTCCCCATACTCTCTGCATGTAACCCTGTAATTCACACTTACTTTGGGGGTAAGAACTTGGGGAGGCTATAAATTTTAATATAGTAGTTATTTCTAATCTTAGAATTTTAAATATTTTAGAACAAGGGGTATTAGGTAAGTGAGAAAACAGGAGAAGAAATGAATTTAAGCAGAATTTAAAACAACACCAACATAGTTTCTGGCTTGACTAGGAAGGAATTTGAAGAACTAATAGGCTTAATGTTCTCATAAAATGTAGTCTTGTCTTTCTTATGGAAAAATGTATTCAAATTGAATTAATACACCTTCATTTGCATCTGTTAAATATGCTAATAACACCTTATGTATATACCGATGTACAATTTTCAAAATTCACATTTATTATCTCTTTGATCTTCATATAAATTCGGTGACACGGGCAAAGCAGGGGTTATTATTCCCATTCAAACAAGAGAAAAACTGCAGATCAGACAAGATGAATATGCTTTCATGGGAGAATCTAAGGCTTTAACCAGCACTGTTTAATCCTTAGTCTGGTGCTCTTCCAAATTTACGATATATTATTAGAATATCCAAACTGGGACTCTAGTTCTATCTGGCTTCTTTGCTTGTCATTGCTTGGGAAGAAAGTCATGAGATTTCAGTGCTGCTTATTGAAGTCCTGCCTTCCTGTCCCTTTTTGTGGTTTTGTGTGTAGAAAACCCTGGAGGCCATCACTCTGGTTTTCTAGCTTGTAACACCAAATGCTCCCAACCCCGATTATCTTGGCCTTGGTTTTATCTACAAGTAGACAATGTTTTAATATTTTATTCAGAATAGTTTGTAATCACCTCCTCCTCTTCCCTCTTCCTCCTTTTTGTTTTGAACACAGGGCCTTACTACAAGGCCAGACTGACCTTGCCCTCAGGATCTTGCTTCAGCATCCCATATGCTAACATTGCAGGTGCGCACCATCATACCCGGCCGCCACTAAGGTATATTAATTCAGTGGAATACATTTTTACATGAGAAAGGCAAAACTACATTTTTGGAGAGACAGTCTGAAGAGTGTTTTTCAGGTTTTCATTTTTCAAGGTAAATTATTGATTCTTCCCCAGTGGCTTCTTTTCAGACTCACATGTGTGTTTTAAGTTGGGTCTTGAATTATATAGCCACTTGGCTTTTCTAGTTAATTAAATTATTTTGTTCTGGGAAGTTCATTCAAATCACTAAAAATTGATGTTCAATGTATACATGCTCAAGCAAAAAAAATTGACTTTTTTTTTTCTTGGCCTTTTAAGAGTAGGTAATACTTGCTATGTTATTTTAAATTTTTAATTAATTTTTTGAGATGGAGTATCAGTATGCATCATGCCTGACCTGGGACTCACTATGTATACCAGATTGACCTTAAACTTAAACTCATAGAAATCCACCTGCCTGCTGAGTGCTGGGGATTAAAAGTTTGTATCATCACACCTGGCCTGGCTATACTATTTTTATATACATGGATTTGATCTTTCTCTTACATCAGGTGCTTCAGAAATGTTCATCCCTTTCTGTAGACTTAATTGAATACCTTTAAATATACAAAAGGATTTCTAAATTTATTCATCTTAAAAGAGAGTTCATTGCTTTTCAACTGAATTAACCTTATCAAATAATTAAACATCTTAAACACATCTACATGATTAGACAGCTGCACATACACATGGAGCCAACGTTTTCTGACATGTTCTGGAAGCAATACATATGTAGCCCCTCCATACTCACAAATCTCAGTACTCAGTTTCACACACTGTGAGCAGGGAAGCAGGTGCTGCTGTTAAAGATTCTCTTACCCATAGTTTCAGGCTATAAATATGGACTCTGTCCAGCCCCACATAGCCAAGATTTTCTTCCAGAATTTTTATATTTTGAATTCACCTTGGTTGCAAAATATCTGATTACACTGTGTGAAGATGTGCCTCTGTGATTGGTTTAATAAAGAGCTGAATGGCCATTATCTAGGCAGGAAGAGGCTAGAGGGAGACTTCTGGGTACTAAAAGGACTCTGGGAAGAAGAAAGATAGAGTTGCTAGCTAGAGGTAGAGGAAGCAGGATGGGCAGTGCAGAGTGAAGGTAATGGATCCATATAAAAGTACATAAATTAAAACAATATAGATAATTTAAGTTTTAAGAAATAGTTGGGAGCAAGCCTAAGCTAAGGCTGAGTTTCCATAAGTCTCTGTGTCCATTTTTTGTGAGCTGGGTAGCTCAAAAAAGTCCATTTAAATACAGTGTCCAGCATGGGGCTTGAATCTGCAAACATAGGGCCCAAGAAAGCTAATAAAGGTGCTAGTCAAGAAACAGGATGTAGCTTTCTAGTCCTGCAGTCTCTCAGATGAACTGGTGCTCAACCACAGAGGTGTGACTAGTGGCTGCTGGCTGCTGGCTGGAGCCAGCTGCCAGTGCCATGCACTAAGCTGAACCAAGTGGTGGCTGACATATCAATGTAAGATTGTCTCACAAATCCAGACACAGAAAACCTCTAAAAAAAAATAGCATGTTTAATAAATGTGCTTAGATGCTGAAAAAAAAATAGATATAGTCATAGAAAAAATAACTTTAAGAATGATAAAGTTTTTATGAAGAAAGTAAATAATATTTTAAAAAATAAACCACATAAGATTAAAAATATCATCAGTCCAACAGGGCATTTGGACTTCACATAGTATTTTGTTAATTTAAAAATCTTTGAATGCTAATAAACAGAGAATGGTAGCTGTTGAGAGAGATTGGGTTATGGAAGGGACTGCTGAATTAAACCATTCTAGATACCTTAGGAATGCCTTAACTTTAAAATGGAAGTCAGTCCTGCTTTGGTGAACACATTTTGCTTTTGTTTCCACAGAAAATGAAAGGCTATGGATTTGTTCAAAGTAAAGGAAGATCAGGTTTGATTAGGGGAGAACCCCTGAAAATCCTGGCTACAGACATAAAGAAATAAACCTTGAAAAACTTCTATACAGGTGACATATATTTTATCTGCTCAAACAGAAAACAAAAAAATCATCTTTGGCTGGCTTATGTACAATGCCCAGTGCATACTTGTGTTAATGCAGATATGTATGTTACCTTTGAAAGTGTGTATGTTTTCAGAGCGAAGAGACCAGACACCAATGAAAATGAGTGGCCTAGGTGATCCAGCCTTTCAAAGTGCATCTGTTGTACTTTCCTCAGAGTTCAATATCCAGAACAACTTCAAGACTGATGACTGAGATGGTCCAGCCTCAGAAATTATTCCAGCCAGGATTGCAGAAAAGCACTGTGCTTTCCCATTGCACAGACTGGACAACAAATGCTATGGCTAGTTTCTGTAGGACTTGATCATTATCTCAATTTTCTCAGAACTCCCTAAAGATATCATCACCCAAAGGCAACAGTAAGCAGTCTAGAGAATATAACCCCATGTTCCCAAGAAGTGGAGTGGTTGCTTTTGGTCATTCAGTAGATTGTGGATATTTGTCACATTTGGAGGGGTGGTTACAAATTGTTACTGGTCATGGTCAGGGAAAAAGCCAGACAAAGGAGATTAGATTCTAGGATCTCATTCCGAAAAGAAAAAAAGTAGATAAAGTATAGAAAGGATGGTATAAAAGCATGGATTGTTGAGTCTACTTTTAAATAATCAGTAGTCTCAAATATTTTACATTGGCATGGATTTTTGTATATTGATATAAATTTAAGGTTATTTTTGTTATGCTGTATATATGTCTCTACTAATATTTAAGGTATTATACCTATGTAGCTTACTTAAACACGTAATGTAAAGTTTTAGTCCTTGAAGGCTATATAGGATAATAAAGAAAGACAAGTTAGTTGGTGTGGAATATTATTTTAAGATATGTTACATTTGTTTATGCTGTGAAACATTTGCTTTAATGATACAAAGATGAGGTGCGATTTTTTATGTTGCATTTAACTCTGTGAAACTGTGTTACTGTACCTGTCTAAAAACACCTGATTGGTCTAATAAAGAGCTTAATGGCCAATAGTGAGACAGAAGAGAGAAATAGTCAGGGCTGGCAGGCAGAGAGGATAAACAGAAGGAGCAGAACAAGAGGAGGATGCTAGGGGCCAGCCATCCAGTCACACAGCAAGCCATGGAGTCAAAAGAAAGGTATACAGAAATAGAAAAAGTTAAAGGCCAGAGGCAAAGGGTAGATGGGATAAGTTACTAGTGAAAAATAAGCCAAGCTAAGATCAAGCATTTGTAATTCAAAATAAGCCTCCATGTGTGATTTACTTGGGGGATGTTTGGTAGGCCCATAAAAGCGAAAAAACCACCACCAAGAGTTAGTAGCCATCTATAACAATCAGACATATTTTAGATTGATATGTGATTTTCAAATACTTCAAAAAAAAAAAGCCTACAGTATATGGCATTTAAAATGTTTTCATTTCATGAGGCTTTTCATGACAACTACAGAAGTCGTCTCCTGGCAGCACCGATTTACTTCATAAAAGGATGATGGCATTAAAGAATCTCCTCATGGAGTTTGCTTTCATTGTGGCAAAGCTAGCCATTAGAGCACGAAACTGCCCTTGCCTTAACTTCTGACAGTACAAACTGGACAGGATATTGGATAAGCTGGACAAAGAGGACACAAAGAAATAAGACATTCAAACTTTGTTAGGACAAGATGGGACAGTTTTTCAAAATTCCTGCTTTACAGAAAATTTCATCAGATGTTCTTGCTGTCTTCTTTTTAAACTCTGGCTGCCTTTTTAGCCATGACTGTCCTAATCTGCAACTGCGTGTCTTCCACTACTAGCAGAGGTCTGGCTCCAAGGGCTGTAGCCAAAGGAAATTCTGTTTCCTCGGGCACTGACTCTTTCAAAGCTATTGAAGAAAATTGTTTAAATCTCTGTCCCTATAAAGAACTCAAGACTCAAAGGTTGAGGTGGAATTCTGCTCAGAGAGGCTGAACAGCAAGTTGCTCACCTCTTCTCTTTGCTCAAGTCTCCCTAGAAAAGCTCTCCTGCTTCTCCTTGCTCTTTCTTAAAAGCCGTTCTCCACCTGGCTCCTCCCCACCACTTCCTGTCAGTTAGTGGCTGATGAAGCCTCCTGACACAGGTCAATTTTACTTAGTCAAACAAAGGTCATCTTTTTATCATTAAAAAAAAAAAAAATGTTCCGGAGCATAAACAAAAGTGGCATACCTTAAAATAATAAAATTATATTCTTTTTTAAACTTTATTTATTTATTTATTTATTTATTTATTTATTTGCCTTGGCATTTGCCTGGAACTGGAACTACAGACAGTTGTTAGCTGCCATGTGGGTGCTGGGAACCGAACCCAGGTCCTCTGGAAGAGCAGACGGTGCTCTTAACCACTGAGCCATCTCTCTAGCCCCCATAAAATTATATTCTACAACATATTCTAGGCCTGATGGTCTAAGATGGATGTTCCAACATTGCAGAGAAACCTTGGCAGCCCAGGTCTTTCTGTCATTTCTCATAGTTTTGGAAGTTGCTTTCTCTGTGATTCCGGTTTACTCAAGTAATATAACCTCCTCAGGTCTCTGATGATATTGAAGATTAGATAGTTATAGTTACAATTTTCCTTAGTCATGATAGAAAGTAAATTAAGTGCAAAACTTTAAATTCATCAAGATAAGATAGATAATAGAGTATTTTCTCCAAATATACCAAATACAAATGGACTGGACATTGTGAATATAATCCTTACATGATAACTGTTCTTATTGTTTATAGTTTTATCATGTTAGAATTAATTTTTTCTTTTTATTTAGACAAAAAGGGAGAAATGTTGCAGAATATTCCTTTATATTGTGTGAAGTTATGTCACTGTGATTGGTTTAATAAAGAGCTCAATGGACAGCAGCTAGGCAGGAAGAGGTTAGGGGGGCACTTCTGGGGACAGCAAGGACTCAGAGGGGAAGACAGGTTAAGTCACCAGCCATACACAGAGGAAGCAGGAAGGGCAGTACAGAGTAAAGGTAACTAACAGAGCCATGGGAAAGAATTCAGACTAAAATATATAGGCTAATTTAAGTTATAAGAACGAGTTAGAGACAAGCCTAAGCTAAGTCTGAGCTTTCATAATTAATAATAAGTTTCTGTGTCATTTTTTGGTGAGCTAGTGGTCAAAAGAAAAATCCATCTACAAATATTTGTATCTATGATTCCCATGAAGCTACCATTTGCATAAAATGTAAGATCTAAGATTTAAGTTTTTTAGATGTTTCTTTTTGCCAAAAGACTCTTTCATTGAACTGGTTTTTTTATATTTGTGAAGAATCAGTTGTCTCTTTGTTTACCATTCTACTTCTGAAGTCTCTATATGGCAAGTAAGTGCCTGGCCCAATGTCAGCACTGAGGGTGATTATAGCATACCACTATGGGCTGCAGAAACCCAAAATTTGGGAGCTGTGGTTCTTCCACAATAAACTTCACATTATTTTGTCTCTTCTACTTCCATTCATTTCTATGTAATGTAGAAGCAAGTGTCCATGCCTACAAAGAAGCCTACATTGCTTCTACATTACATAGAGACAGTTAAACTTTCACTGTCCTGTCTCTGGATAGGGTGTGTATCTCCATTTACTTCTGAATTCTTCTATTGATTTCATCAGGGTTATTACTTTTTTGTAGGGTTTTTTTTTTAAGCACAATGATCATGCATATGTTTTCTTTAATTTACACTTTAACATTTCAATATGTGTTGCAATTGTAATCATTACTGTTGCAACTGTAATAATTATTGTTTTCTGCTTGTTTCTAAATGTTAATCGTTACCTTATAGAAATCAAATTTGCTTGTTAATTCTGTTGTGAAACATTGCTAGGCAAACTTAGAAACTTTAGGTGTGTTTTCCAGATTCCTTTTGACTCTCTACATCCTGGTGCATGCAAATTGTGTGAAGTTTTTTGTTTTTTTAACCAGACAACATGTATTTTCCTTTCTTTTCTTGCTTTACTATGCAATCAGAACTTTTAGTAGCCTCTACCCAATTCAGTGTTTATTTCAGGTATAATTTAATCAGTAGTTTATGATTTCTGTTTCAAAGCTCTTTTTTATAATTAATATATGAGAACTTTGTCCTTTTTTTCTTTTTATAGTAGCTATCTCCTCCTACACCTTCCTACACCATTCTTCTGAATGTTTCCAACCAGTTATGTCCCAAAGGGGACCAACTAAGACTCTATGTTCATGGACTGGGAATATATCTCAGTGACAGAGTGCTTGCCAGTATGTATTGAGTCTCTATGCTTAATTCTCTAAGGAGGAGGAGGAGGAGGTGGTGGTTTGTTTATTTTTTGTTAACCTTGGACAACTTAAAGGTCCATATTTCTCACCAACACCAAATCCTGGTGAAGTAATAGAGAAGGCTCTAACATTGCCATTAGTTTTATTGATTCTAATAAAGTAGTCACACTATCTAATAAAAAGTCTAGCCTAGATATTGAATTTTTTCAATTAAAAGAATATAGTTGTTATGTTACAGAGTACAGGTAAACATGGTGAAAGTGCTTGAATCATTTTGATAATCAAGAAAGTTACTACTCAGGGGCCTTTCTCAGGAGGTGCACAGAGCACTGCACTGATGGAAATCTATGTGCACAGAGGTAATCCAAGACAGCCTAACTGAAAACCAGCCAGGGTGAACCTTAAAGATTAGACTTTAGACTATAATATGCCAACACAGCCTAAAGTCCCCAGCCCATGAACCCGGAATAAAGATGGGGCACTTACAAACTGGGAGCACCAAAAGGACTCGGAAGGTTGGTCTCCACAAAGAAGTGTCAGAAATGAGAAAACTCCAGTGGCCATGTAAGATTCTAGAGAACTGGGCTAGAACTCTGAGTGAGGAGCTTGGTGGAGGCTGAGGACCTGCTTTCTGCCATGAGCATGTGGAAGAAAGACTGGCAATCAGCTCTCAACAGGACCAGAATGAATGGGTCATCATCAGTTTGTTCTCCTCCTCCCAACAAGACAAAGTTCTTCCTATCTCTCAAGCTGTTTTTAAAATAAAAATATTAATATCTGAAGGAAATCTTAATAGCTGAAATATGTAGATTAATGAAATTAGCTTATTGATGAATTAAGTGAAGATCTGAGGGTTGGGTAACTTCTGCTGTGCTTTTAGACAAAGAATCCCTTTCATGATTAGAGTTTTTTATCTTCTTGTGTTTGATCTGTCTGCATATGTCTGCATGTGTGTATGTGTGTGTATGTGTGTGTGCGCTTGCACACATACATGCTGTGAAGGCCTGAGGTGGATGTCAAGTATCTTTCTCCATCAACCTCAGTCTTATTCTTTGACATAATGGCTCTCAACCAAACCCAGAGCTGCAGGATGGACTTGATCTGGGATTGCCTGCTGCTGCTTTTCTGGGCTGGATTCTGGGAATCTGAACTCTGTTCATTTTGCTGATGTGGTCAGTGCTTTCTTTAACCACGGAGCAATCTTCTTAGCCTTCACTACACATCTACACATTTACCTTTTTTTTTTTTTTAAGAAATGAAACTATTTGTAGTAGATGTTTTAATAACATAGAGTTAAGATGCTTTATGTAGTGGAGAACAGGCATTATTACCTTGACCTAGAGGCATGGCCTTTGGCCTTGAGGCCCCTGTGTATGGATCATGGCAGAAGGCCAGTTTAAGACAGGGAGCATGCTGGCTCTCTTTCTGTTTGCTCTGCATGCTCTTGGAGGAAGGACCTGACCTGCTTCAGCCATGTGGACCAGTCCAGCTTTCCAGGAACTGCACAACTGTTTAATCTCTTGGATCAGTGAGTGTTTCCCTATAAACCCTTAATAAATATTAACCTTTTTAAATCAGTTGCCAGAGATTATTATACCAACCATATATACTTCCCTGTGACCTCAGCCCTTGGGAGGCTGGGGTGGGAAGATCCAAGGGGAAGGTCATTGTGAACTGCATAGTGACATCCTATCTCCATGAAGCAAAATCAAAGAAAGCAAAGGCAGCCGTTCTCTGTGAAATAGGCTCAGCCCTGACTTCATAATTAGCTGCAGTTGAAGGTAATTTTGAAGAGAAAGATCTGAGGTAGTGAAAAATGATTTATTTCTGCCTTCCATCACTCTACTCACTTCAGTAATATTCTCATTTGAGGCATAGGTGTGCATCTGCCAGGAATATGAAGGCATGTGATAAAATGGATTCAACCCATAATTCCTGTTCACTCGTGTCTCTAATTCTGCTCCGCTTTCCTCCTACATAGTGTTAGTGTTGAAGTATCAGACGACTCACATAGATGAGTTTTCTATACACTTCCAAAGACACTCTTTCCTCAAGAAAAGAGAATTTGTAGAATTGTTAAAAAAAAATATGTCCAAAAGCTTTTCTGAATTCAAGTCATTTGCCTGACTGGGTTGGCTCTTGCAGCCTCCTAAAGGTCACCCGTAGTCATTTGCATTCATTGCGACATCAACAAATATAAATTAAGCCACCTGCAAGAAAAGGAACCTTAAATTTAGGCAATGGGCATAGACGGGGCCCAAAGGATCCATTTTCACTAAATGAGGCTATAAAAACTAAACATGACCTAAGCATTCTTCTGCCCTCCAAAACAAGGCTCAAGATGACAGTGAAGGCAAGAAAACACCACCCTCCATGAAAGCAAAGGACAGTGTGAACACACGCTCACTGCTGTCCCTCAAACAACAAAGGACTGGGCCACATACAGGATTACAAAACTGCTCTCTCGTTATGATCACTTTTTCTTATGATAGTAAAACAGAGCTTTCGTACACACACACACACACACACACACACACACATGCACACAGGCTTGCACACACATACAATTCTCAGAGCAAAATTCTAAATCTAACAAGCACACACAGGACACACACATCTTCAAAAGACATTCTTAGAGATTCCAAGGGCTATGGCTTTGATATTCTTTGGTATACCTTCCCATTTGATGCAGAATCTGGAGTTATAAACACACACAGTGGAGCACCTCCAGAATTTCACAGGACAGGAAACCCACTGGGCTTGAGTTGGCTGCACAGATTGCCTGGTGGCAGTGAGGGACAGAGTAAGGCAATGGTGGACAACTGAATATGTGTTGTGTCACCCTATTTGTTTTATTTTTTCCTTCCCCACAGCATCTTGGATTAGACTATGGGAGAAGAGTAACCATACTTTGTGGGAAGCAGTTTAGTCAGGTAAAAATAAGTGATGGAAGAGGGAAGGAAATGGGAGGGAGGAGGTGACAGGTAGAGATGAGGAGGGAGAGGAGGGGAGGGGAGGGAGGAGATGGACAGGGGAGGGGGGGGAGGGGAGGGAAGAGTCAGGAAATTTGATGAGAGCAGATGGAGAATGACTACAGCTGGACAGTTTGAGTTGGGTGAATCCTGAACTAAACTTGACACAATAGTATTTAAAAATGACAGAAGTAACTTCATATCTCATTGTATAAACACATTTTATTATTCTATATCAATATATGCATAGATATTTATCTTTTCATGTTTGTTTTTTTGTTTTTCAAGACAGGGTTTCTCTGTGTAGCTCTGGAGCCTGTCCTGGAACTCACTCTGCAGACTAAGCTGGCCTTGAACTCTCAGAGATCCGCCTGCCTCTGCTTCCTGAGTGCTGAGATTAAAGGCGTATACCACCACCATCCAGCCCATAGATGCTTATACTGTATGTAGATATAGACATATAATAAGCATAATAATAGATATATCACAGAAACATATGTATTTAATTATAAAATATAACTATATAGAAATTGCTTTCCTTGTGTCTGTATTGCATATTTAGATGTGTTTATATACACACATATATAGAAATAAAATTGCATGTATTATACTGATATACTGAATCTATATAGAAATATCTGAGGGAATTTTAACAAGTACCCGAGCTGCATGTAGCAGGGGAATTAGAACAAATTACTGTTATAGAAATGATCTTTGTTAGAGGAATTATTATCTGGTTTATATAAAATTGTTTGAATTAATATTTATTCATTAAAAATTTAATAGTCACTTTTACAGAGTGGATCATGCCTGTAAAAAGTCCTTTAACTCTACGTGATTGTCATTTAGAGACAGCGTATTTATGGAGATAATTAATGTTAGATGAAGTCATGGGAGTGGGGCCCTAATCTGAGAAAATAGGCATCCTAAAAAAAGTAAGAGGCAGCAGAGGTCTCTCTCTGTCTCCATGGACACCGAGAAGAAACTGTATGGGAACACAGAAAACAAAAGCTAACCATCCTCAAACCAGAAATTCTCACCCAAATCTAACCCAGACAGAACTTAAGGCTTGAATTTCCACCCCTCAGGACTGCAAGAAAATACAGTTCTGCTTAAGCCACTGACATTTTGTTAGGGAATCCTGGGCTTGTACCCTTGCTATGTCATACTATATCATACTCTCTCTTTCCTAAAACAATTCTTCCTTCCGTCCTTTTTTTTCCTTCAGAGCCTTTTACTCAGATTCTGAGGACAGGAATAAGGGATGGGAGCCGAAGCCTTCAACATGGTCCTAGAGATTCACTCCTGCTTCCCATGCAGGAGACATAGATCCAGCCTCTCGGCTGCTGTTGCAAGCATGGGCAAACAGTCACTAAGAACATTTAACATCTTAAGAGACTGAGGATGAAATCTCTTCAGTATCACTACGAATAATCTCTGCTAGAATGAGATGTTAAACAAAGAAACCCAGCTCAGAAATATTACAGGGTAGACAAATTATTTTGTAAGCATCATCTGTTAGCAGCCTTCAAATGAGCTTCTTTGAAGGCAGCACATCTTTGGGGATTCTACAGACACCCCTGCTACATTCTTGCTTCTGACATTTATGTGGAAGTAAAATCCAGCAGGCCCTTTTGCAGTTTGCCATTCACTGTTCTTGCCCCCTTTGTATGACTCTTGAAGAAAGAAAGGGGGCAGGATTGAGCCACCCATCACCTAGGTGTCCATCATGAGAAAAGAACCACCTAGATGCTAGGAGATTGTGATTTACACTTTGACAGTGTTGTGTATTTTTTAATTATTTATTATTGAGTGTGTATGATATATAGAGGGGATATGTTCTGGTACATTGTTAATATTTGTCCCTCCTCCTGGTTTAATAGAAAGCTGATTGGCCAGAAGGCAGACAGGAAGTACAACAGGGGCTACCAGACTGAAAAAACTCTGGGAATAGGAAGAGCAGAGCAGAGACACCAGAGAGATGTCTGCAGACATTGAGGAAAGAAAACAACCATGCTGCTTTGAAAAAAGGTACCAAGTAAGCTACATGGGTAAACAGATTAATGAAAAATAGGTTGAGCTAAGATGAAAGAGCTAGCTAGCAATATGTCTGAGCCATAAGTCAATCAGCATGAAATTAGTATAAGCCTTTGTGTGATTATTTGGGGTTTAACAGCAGCAGGGCTGAGAGTGGGTCCAAAACTCTGGGCTAGGCTGGAGTGTCCAGGCAAGAAACTTCTTCTTATAATGTGCATGTGTGAGGGTAGGTGTATGTGTCATGGCATGTGTATGTGTCAGACATCAGCTTTCTGGAGTTAGCCTTCTCTGATCACTGTGGAATCTGGTGGTCTCAGTCATGCATGGGCTCAGTGAACATACCCTAAAGGAAATCTGGAAGCAGATCAACTTGGGCTCTTTATTAAGAGCAAGAAACATAACTGAATGGGAAACAACCCTTGCCCATTTGGCAGTTTTCAAAGTAAACAAAAGAATCAAGGAACTAAGAGAGGGGAAGTCCTTAGGTGGTAACTAGAAGCTGTAAACTCTCACTGTAAAACACAAAAATTAACTTCCTTTTGGGAAATCCAAAAGAGCCTGACCTTAGCTTGCTCCATCTCCCCTCAGCAACAAGCAGGATAGAAATAGTGTGTCAGCGTGTTAATGTTTACAAAGCCAAACACTTGCTTTTATAAGGCTTATTACCCAGGAAAATGGCTTCCCACATCACTGCCCCCTACCTCTGCAGACATATTTCTGAACACATGTATACACACTTCTATACAATATATTTTTGGAAGCTCAGAATGTTTGAACAGCGGCCTTTATTTTGCAAACTTTGTGAGTGAAAATGTACAAATGTCTCTACTGGTGTTCCCAGGACTCATTCACATAAAAGTCACATGAAATGTTCAGAAGTATTTAGGCTCCCGTGACAACAGAAACAGCTGGCATTATCAGGCACGTCTCATCACCGGGGACTGAAGCCAAGGTGGTAAGAAAAAGCAGTGGGAGTTTCTGTCTTTCCTAGAACTGTCCAGACCCCTTGTGCCACCATTTCATGAACCAGTCACTGTTCAGATCCCGCATCCCTCAAGCCCACTTTCATTAAGCACATCAGGTGACAATGAAGCACAAACAATACTTAAAACAAAGGAAGACACACCCTTCTGTCGTTGCAGGAAGCAGAGGCATAAGTGGGGAGCCTGGGCAGTACAGACTGCCTGATAACTTCACACAGGCCTTTTGCGTCTTTCTGTGAAACTGACCATCTTTGTGAAATAAGTCTACTTTTTCCACTCTGTGAAATAAAATTTCCATACCAGATCCTCTCGTGTTGGGTTGGGCAATTCACGGGTTTACATTTTTTACTGATGGAGAAACTGTCCATCTCCATCACCCTCTTCCTCAACCTTACATTTTAACCCTACACCAGAGCATCTACATCATCCTTTAGCTGAGGCCACCCACAAGACAAGAGCCTAGGAGCTTCTTGTCATCCTGTAACAGCAATAGGGCAGAAGCCACACCTCCTGGAGCCCCAGCATGCTAAGATTGGCCTCCATCCCAATAAGCTAATTAACGTTGAGTGAAGGTGAAAGCAGAGAAAAGATATTTAATCAAGGGCTGGATAAAGGGAAAAAAGGCCTCCAGTGCTCCTGAGTTCATCTCTGGGATTCTTACAAGGGCTTTAGGCTTAAATAGAAGTATTGGGCTGATGGTAAAAGGTTTGTACAACTAAGAAGTCCTGTGGTCCAAATGTCATCTACCTGTCTCAGTTCTGATGCAAAATGGTCAGAGGGAACTGTTAATCTAAACTCAGTGTTGTTATCTGAGGGGACAAATCTAGTGCCTTGAAGATGGCCTGCTCCTGGGTGTTGCATCCATAACAGATAATTGTTCTCACCTTGGGATGATTTGGTTCTGCAATATTTTCGTTTCTGAAGCCCAAGATGATTGCAGGTTTTAGGCAATTCTTCACCCAGTGCCTTCAGCAGAGGAGGGGCTGAGATAGGTGATACCTCACTACTTTTTAGTAATTATTGGGCATGCGCAGAGCCAAAGTTTTAGTTTTCTCATTTTCTTATCTAGGAATACCATGAAAAGCAGGCTGCATCTAGAGTGGTATGAGAGGCAGCACACCATCAGGCAAAGGGAATTGAGGACTTCACTGTGCTCTATGCTTCTGTATTGGCTTGGGAGGGATAATCTTTATATTCAGTGACCACATCAGTTCCCTGGGCATTGACCAAGAATGAGAAACCTGAGACAATTATCAAGTGTTGTGGTTATGTGGGTCCTAATTCTGTTTATTTTAAAATAAACTCATTTTTCTTTAAGGGAAATTTTGACAACACAAAAGTTCTATGCCACAGTACATACACAGAGGAGAAAAAAAAGTGATGGAAAAACAACTTCCAGTAGATGAGCAAATTTATTCAACCACAGAGAGGTCCTTATATGCTCAAATTCCTCTAAGCACAGAGAGGGGTCTCCCATCAAATATACTCAATCACAAAGAGGGGCCTTTTGTGCAAATATGCTCAATCACACAGAAGGGTCTATCAAATACACCTAATCACAGAGGAGGTTCCTATCTAATACATCCAATCAGAGAGAAGGGCCATCTATCCAAATACACCTAGTCACAGAGAGGAGCCTTCTATGCAGATACACCCAGTCACAGAGAGGGGCCATCTATCCAAATACACCCAAACACAGAGAGGAGCCTTCTATGCAGATACACCCAGTCACAGAGAGGGGCCATCTATCCAAATACACCCAATCACAGAGAGGGGTCATCTATCCAAATACACTCAATCACAGAAAGGGGCCATCTGTGTAAATACACCCAGTCACAGAGAGGGGCCTTCTGTGCAGATACACCCAATCATAGAGACAGGGCGTCTATCACATACACCCAGTCACAGAGAGGGACCATCTATCCAAATACACCCAATCATAGAGAGGGGCTTTCTGTGCAAATACACCCAGTCACAGAGAGGGGCCTTCTGTGCAGATACACCCAATCATAGAGACAGGGCGTCTATCACATACACCCAGTCACAGAGAGGGACCATCTATCCAAATACACCCAATCATAGAGAGGGGCTTTCTGTGCAAATACACCCAGTCACAGAGAGGAGGCATCTATCGCATACACCCAGTCACAGAGAGGGGCTTCTAGTTAAGCCATCATCTCGTCTTCCTTCTTCACAGTTTTGTCTAGCTCTTTTATTGGTGCAAACATGTTGCTCTCCTTTTACATTGTCTTGTCATATATTCCAGGCTGGTCTTGAACTCACAATTATCTTTTTCTAGCTTCCTGAGCTGGAATTTAATGTGAGTACCATCACTCTTGGTTCATAAATGATGCTTAATTTAGATAATAAATACTCAATCCAGATTTCTCTCTTCTAAATGATTTTAGTTAATGAAACATATCTAAAATATCAACCAATAGTGACCTACACATTAAGTGTTAAAATGTGTATTTGAATGACTAAATAAAAGAACGAATGAATTTTCACCTGTTCTATATTAGTATTCCAAGAGGGGCAGGGAGGTCAGACAAGTATAAACAACAAAGCTTATATGCTATGACACTCATCTTCATTTATCAACCAATGAGTCCTAAGAATTTCTCAGTGGCTCAGGGGCATGGAAGGCATGGTTCTTTTGAAAATAGTTTAAAATTTAGTTGGAGAATCATAACAAATCAACATGCAGATTCACACATGAAACAGGCATGATGGAGAATTAATTCTGAATTAGGACTTAAGCCTGGCAGACATTCAGAGGAAGGAGAGGCCAGCAGGGGCGGTCACAGTCAGATGCGCTGAGGACAGAGGCTTTCAGACAGAGCTAGTCATGAATGGAGGTGAGCCCGCTCTCTGCCCATCCGCTCCTCACATTAACCCCATGAGGTTAATCTCTTTCCATAAATGAGGAAGCAAGGCTGGCAAATGAAGTCTTCACCAAGGTCACACAGCTTAGGTCTCCTTTCTACCAAGTGCTGCCTTGGCTGTTGGCTGTAAGGTTCAGGCTATTGAAAACCCGGGACAGAAGGCAAAGGTCCCCTCATGGTCCAGCCCCTGACCTGCCTGTCCAAGCCTTATCTCCTACCATTTCTCCATCTTCTCTATTTGAGCCACATCTGTGTATTACAAGACTCCGAACAAGAAGCACTAGTCACACAAATGTGACTGAAAATAATCCAACGAGACCCAATTTTCAGAAAAGTGAGCAGTTGGGACATCAGCAAGGGCTGGGAAAATAAAGGCATGTCACTGGCACTTGTGGGGAGCCACTGCTACCTCAGGACTAAAGATTTAAAACAAGTGCCCTATGCTAGTGAACCCCAGGGATGCGGAAATGGGAGGGGCCAACAGCATCAGACGCTTTTCCTAGACACTCTCTGCACTGTGGGGACACAGAGAAATCACACCAGCTCTGACAGCCCCTTCTTCTTTCTCCTACTGGTGAAGGCTTCAGATGTCAGAGGGCGAGAGGGTACCAGGGATGCAGTCCACAGCACACAGCCTCTTGACACACAGGAGAAGAGCAGAGAACTGATCTTCATGATTAGAAATGAGAAACAAATTTCCCCTGCCTCCTGAAGTCCATCTGCTACTTCACTAGCCTTTCCATGTATCCAGATTTAGTTCAAAGGCCATGCACAGTTGAGCTGTGAGTCTCCTCTGCCTGCTGTCCCCACAACCTGTGTACCAACCCTTGCTAGTATCCACTCAGGATGTTGAAGCTGACCCAAGGGGGCTCAGTGAACCAGGGACTGAGGAAAATGTCCTCAATTGACCCAAAAGAGATAAGCAGGCCTATCCATGAGCCTTCTATGCTAAGCATACAGTTTCTAAATTTAAATTTTTGAAGTTAGAGAAAAATTTTCAGAACAACACACAAAAGCTGTGTGTCTCCCAGTTTATAGAATGGTACTTCATATATGTGGGGTGCTGACTTCCATCCTCAGCAGTGTAAAAATAAACACAACAACAAAGATGCACGGAGGCACTCCTAAAACTCCAGCCATTAGGAGCTGCGGAGAGGAGATTCAAAAGTTCAAAGCCACCCTTGGCCACATAGTAGTGAGATCCAGGCCACCCTGGGAAACTTGAGATACTTTCTCTAGAAATAGAAAATCAAATAAGAACAACAACACAAGGCAACTTTGTCTTCCCCCTTGCTGAAGTTTCATTTCTGTAACTGTGCTAAACATAATGACAGAAAGCAACATAGGAGAGGAAAGGATTCACTTTGCTTAGACAGCCAGAAACATAGCCTGCCATTGAAACACAGCCTACCATAGAAACACAGTCTACCACTGAAACACAGCCTGCCATGGAAACACAGCCAGGGTAGTCAGAGCAGGAACTCAAAGAAGAAACCTGGAGGCAGGAACTGAAGCAGAGGCCATGGAGAAACACTTCTTACTAACTTGCTTTCTTATACAACATGAGACCACCATTGAAGGGATGATCTACCCCTAGTGGGCGTGGTTCTCCCATGTTAATCAGTAATCAAGAGTGTGCTCCATAGACTGGCCTACAGAAATCTGTAAATTGTGTCAAGTTGACAAAAGAAAACCCCAAACATCCCTTTTTTCTCATATAACACCTTGTCTCATTTGCAATATCTTTTTCTTTTTCTTTATACTCTCTCTCTCTCTCTCTCTCTCTCTCTCTCTCTCTCTCTCACACACACACACACACACACACACACACACACACAGAGAGAGAGAGAGAGAGAGAGAGAAAGAGAGAGAGAGAGAGAGAGACTCTTGAGCTCTGTAAGCCCTCTATCACTTTCCATATGAATACTTCCTTGTGTATTTCCTAAGATCAAGGACATTTCTTACATACTCGGAATAGAATACTCAATATGATCAGAAACAGCTCTCAGAAAGATGGGTAACTTAATTGTGTTGTGGACTATACTTGTATTGTGTATTCTGCTGTCCATTTTCAGATTGTGTCACTTGTACCAATAGTGTCCTTAACAGCATTCTTTTTCCTCCTGGACCATGAATCCTGGTGAGCACTTAAATGTCTTTAGTGTTCGTTAACCTGGAACATTTCCTTCACCAACGGCGACCTCTACATCTTTATATATTGCAGTACCTGAATTTTGTGTTGTGCCTTGCAGCCTAGCTCTGTGAGGTGGCTTGTTGCTTCTCTGCTGTTGGCAGCCACCCCATAAATTAAATGACATTGTGTCCTTCTCGGGCCCTTATATCAGCAGTCACAGGACATTTGTCCTGACACCGGTAAATCCAACGCTCAGCTCTGTCTGCCAGGCTTCTCTATTATACTCTATTACAAAGTTACTGTTTTAAGTTCATAAAGAATTTGTGGAAGATACTCAGACTGTGGATATACTATTGCTCTTCAAAATCCAGCCAGGTTTTAAAAGGAGAAAAGCAAATGGTCTCATATCCTGCTCCCCTTCACCCATCCAGTTAAGAGAGAACATTCTTTGGGTCTAGAGTTCTTGCCTATGAAAAGCTCTGTGTGGGGGTTGGGGGTAGTATTTGTATATGTGTTTATGTTGTGTGTTTCAGTAAAAGTACAAATATGTCACAATGTATAAGTAGGCCTCAAAAAATCTTGGATGTCTGCTCTCACGTTCTGCCTTCCTTGAAACAGGGTCTCATTGTCATTGAGGACTTGGACATCAGCCTAGCTGGCCCTTGTGCTTCCCAAGATTCTCTGCTTCTGCCTCCCAGTTCCCAATAGGGAAATTAGGATTGATAAACTTGAGTTACTGGGTGCAGCTTTCATGGGTTCTGCGTATGCAAATCAAGGTTATCAAATCTTACCATCTTCACAGATCTTGTTTCTCCTTCTCTCCATCTTCTGACAGGAGGAAGCTAAAAGAAAAAAATCACAAAGCAATACTATTTACTCCTTACGTGGGGACTCAGCCCTGTTAAGATGTTCTGCTGTATTGTCATCAGCAAGATTCTCTTCCTTTTTCAACTTCACTAAACACATATCAAAAAGAGGCTGGCTTTCTACTGCCTTATTACTCCTGAGTCCTGAGCCATGCAGCGATCCTCTAATTATTATTGACCCACATCATTTTTCTTGCTTAGGACAAGATTTAATGGTGTTAGGAGCCAAAGTCCAGTAAAATTGTAGCCCCCCAAAAAAAAATCCTGTCCTCAGACCTTGAAGACTAATACAAGGTCAGTGTCTCTGCCTTAAAAATCGTATTTATGGGTTCAGACTAGTCCCTGATTTCCTTTCCACAGCTCACACGGTGTCATCACTGCAGTGAGAACTGGTGACCTGCAAAACTATGGCCTGCCCCACATTGGAATGGATCTTCCTGCGACGAGGACCGTTCGTCATCACCAACCTGTATGTTTTCCTTTGTCTAGCATGTTGCAGAACACATAACAGGAACTGAGACATACTGGAAAAAAAACAAGTAAATTGTATCACCTTCTCTCCCGGTTTGTTTTCTATAGCTGTGATAATCACCAAGACCAAACTCAATTTGTGAAGGAGTGTGTTTGGTTTATATTTTTTGTCACAGACCATCATCACTGCAGGAAGTCAGATCAGAAATTCAAGCAGGAACCAGAAAGCAAGAACTGAAGCAGAGATGAAGGAGAAGTGTTGCTTCCTGGCCAGCTTCCTTCCCATGACTTGCTCTATCTGCTTTCTTACAGAACTCCAGGATCACCTGCCTAGGGCTGACACCACCCAAAGTAGGTTGTGTCCTCCCAGATCAACCAATAACCAAGAAAATGCCCCCCAAAGCTTGCCTACAACATGCCAGTCTGATGGAGGCATTTTCTCTGTTGAGTTCCTTCAAGACTAACTTCCTTAAACTTTCTACATAATCTGTAAAGTTTTGTTACTTTAAAAATGTTTTTTTTTTTTTTTTTTTGTGGGACAAACAAATTGTCTTGGTCATTAAGAGTACTGGCTGTTTTTCCAAAGAACCTTGCTTTAGAGATCATGGATTTGGTTCCCAGTACTCAAATGGCAGATCACAATCATCTGTAACTTCCATCTTAGGACATTTGATGCCTTCTACTAATTACCTCTTGCATCCTCTTGTACACTCATGGTACAGAGACATACACAGGTATGTACATACATGCAAAACACCCATGCAAATAAAATAAAATAGAGGGAAGATGGGTTTGTGCACTATGTATTATCGTGATGGACTTTGTTTGGTGGCATTATGCTCCTGAGGTCCTTCCGTGGCTCTACCTTGCTTCCTTTTCCTTCTTTTCCTTTCTTCCCATCCCTCCCTCCCTCCCTCCATCCATGCATCCTTTTTCTTTTCCTTTACATTTCTTCCTCCTCCTTTTCTTCTGATCCTCCCTCTCCTTTTCCTCCTTCTCCTTCTCCTCTCCGTTATCACCCTTTTCACATTCTAAGAAACTTCCTTTAGTTTACTTTGCATACATTCACAGTGAACATGTTGATTTGCATATGCATGGTGAAATGATTACCACAGTGAAGCAAATTAACAGCTCCCAGTTACCTTTTCCTGTGTATATGGGGAAAGCATCTAAAATTCACATTTGTAGCAAATACTGTTTGCAGAACAGGGTCAATCTTGGTCCATGTGCTGGGCTTAGTCCATGTGAGAATTCTAGAATTTATTCATTACACAAACTGCAACCCTTTATCCCCTATCCCTCCAAGCTCTCCAGTAACCATCACTAGACTATTTCAGGTTGGCTTTGGTTTGACCTTCTGTAGTATGTGAGATCCTGTGGGGTTTTTTCCTTTCTCTGCTGGCTTAGTTCATTTGACATTATGTCCCTCAAAATCATCCATGTTGTAAAGATCTAGAGCAAAAAGAATACTCGTGGGTTTCCTGACTGTGGATGCAGAGTGACCAGCTACTTCACATCCCTGCTGCCATGTCTTCCAGCCATGACGGGCTAAATCTTTTCCTAAAGTATGGTCCAAAGTAAAGATCATTCCCTCCTTAAATACTGAATTAAAAGAAAACAATATTAACTAGTGTGTGAGAGCAAAGCATGCTAGTTTCTGGAGAGAGTGTGGTCTGGGAAAAGAAACAGAGAAGAGCCAAGACATCTGTGACTTGATCTAGATGGGGTTGGAGGGGCTCAGGCAAGGCAAGGGGTGAATAAAGTGATTTAAAACCCACTCCCCCACACACAAACAAAACAAAACTTCTCTTTTGACTGTAGAAGGGTTGCTTAGCAGGAATTTGTGGTCGCCATAGTGCATCCATGGGCATTAGCTGTGACCTACTGTGCTTTCTTTATCTGTAGCTGAGCCTAACCTGGCTTGAGAAGCTTTAGATTTTATTTTTTATGTTTCATGTATTTTAGAGAAAAGAGAAGTTTTATTACTGTGTGGGTCTTTTTTTTAATCTATTCTGAATGTTTTGCTTTTTATATAAAGTTTGATACCTAATTTTACATAACAATAAAAAAAAGACCCCAGACACAGGCTAGATTCTCCCTTTCATTGACCTGACATATTGTTGGAGTGTTTTGAGAATAGGTTGGCATCATCTTATTTGTTTCTGATGTTGTTTTAAAGCAATGCTGCTTTATGATTTTCACGGAGTGGTTCCTTTTCATTAATGATCATTGTTTTCGACTGCCGTGGGTTCCAGGTAAAGCCTTCAAGCCTAGAAACCTGACTTCAATCCCAAGAACCCATGTGAATAGAGGAGAAAATTAACAAGTAGGTCTCTTTCCTCCATAGGATCACCTTGGAACACATGCATGAAATACACACAGTGTGTGTGTGTGTGTGTGAGAGAGAGAGAGAGAGAGAGAGAGAGAGAGAGAGAGAGAGAGAGAGAGAGAGAGAGAGAGAGAGAGAGAGAGAGAGAGAGAGAGAGAGAGAGAGAGAGAGAGAGAGAGAGAGAGAGAGAGAGAGAGAGGAATCCTTTAAGAAGTAATTGATTTGGTTTTATTATATTTTATCATTTGTCCACCAGCCTCTCCTTCTTCCTCCTCTAGCTGCCTCTGGATGTTCTCCTTCCTATCCTCACCTCTTATCACAGGTATATTGCTGCATTACCATGTCTACTTCCCACCTCCCTTAGAATCTCTTCCTCATCTCTCATGATCCCCTAGTTTTGTGACCACACACACACACACACACTCTATGTTCCTCCTCTATGGAAATCATGCAGCATTTGTCTTTCTGAGTCTTGCTTAGTTTGCTTGAGACAAAATTAATGAGTCACATCAGTTCTCTGAAGTATCTTCTATGTGTGTTTCTGAGAACACAGCTGAAATCGCCTTGGAAGGTGGCCCCAAGAAGCCCAACCCCTGGTGTACACACCCTGTCTAATTCTTGCAAACACCCACATTTAAATGTGGGTGGGGCCTGTGACTATGGCCTGGAATCATTTCTATGATAAGATTACTAACAGGACTGACTTTGAACTAATCAGGAAAGACCTTAAACAGAGAAGCAGCCACAGCACCTGCCTACTGTCTGTAACATAGTAAAGGGTCATGTTGTAAAATACAAGTGAGGGATATTGCAGGTTGAGAGCAGGGAATCCTGGGAGCTCAGAATGGGGTTTGGCTGGCAATCAGCAAGGGACTTTAGTCATGCAAGCATTATAGAACTGAGTCTCATCAACACCCTTATCTTTGAATGGGGACCACAAACATCAGATGAGATTGAAGGACTGGCTGATTTTCTTTGACTTTAGCTCTAAAATCCAGAACTGATCTAGATAACTTGTCCCCAGATTCCTGACCTACAGAAACTGAAATGGACATTTTTCATTTAATAATAAAAGGACAACTATATTGTGTTATAAATCCAGGTTAGTCACAGTAAGGCATACTGCAGTAAAAATCAGTCGTGGCTGGCAATAGTGGAAGCAGACAGATCTGTCAGGGGTCTATGGATTGATCCAGATGGGAAGTGGTTGTGGCTTGGATCAGATCGGCCATTACATGCTGTGACTGTCAAGCTATCAGAATCTAATGACAGATGGGATGTGGAGTGTGTGAGCGAGGTATCAGAGAAAGCCCTAACATGTTTGGCTGGAGCAGATGCAAATTCAGGATGGTTAATAGCAGGGGATGAGAAGGCTTTGGGAAGCAGAGGTCTTACGAATTTCATTGGATGGGAAGTACTGACTAATATCACAGTGGAGCTTTCCAAAAGGCACAATGATGGAGTGTGGGCATCCGGGCAGGAGGTCCAGGATATAGACGCTTCAGAGTTATCAGCAAATACATGAGGTATGAAATCTTGAAACCAGAAAAGATCAATAGCAGTTACTGTGGATGCTTCTAAATTCATCCATACCGCCATCATCATCCCCCATCCAAACTTGGTTAACTGTCACAGCACTGTCTGTGTTTCTGCTGCCATTGTACCATCTGCCCTCTTTGTAGCTGCAGTGATCCATCTTTTCAAAACTTTTGTTTATTGTTATTGTGTGTATAAGAGTGGAAACACATACGTGCCATGGTGTGCCTGTGTAAATCAAAGGACAACCTCCAAGAGCTGATTCCCACTTCTATGCTGAGACCCAGGGATTCCTTGGGCTCCATAACAAAGACTTACCCACTAAGCCATCTTAAAAACTTAGCTGTAGTGATTTTCAAAGGCATTCATGCCAATCTGATAAGACCATCTCTCTGTTTAATTATCTGTCCTAGTTAGGGTTTCTATCACTGTGAAGAGACACCATGGCCAAGGCAACCCTTATAAAGGAAGATATTTAATTGGGGTGGCTTACATTTTCAAAGGTTCTGCATATTCATCATGGTGTGACATGTCTCTTGCAGGAAAACATGAGGAAGCTGGAGCTGAGAGTCCTTATATCTTGCACAAGCAAGAGAAATTTCTCTAAGACACTGGGAGGTGCTTGAGCATAGGTGAACCCTCAAAGCCCACCTCCACAGCGACAAATTTACTCCACCAAAACCACACCTACTCCAACAAGGCCATACCTAAGTGTGCCTCTTCTTTTAGGAGCCATTTTCTTTCAACTACCACCACAGGACCCTTTGAAGTATTTCTCATTCTGAATTAATATATTTGTTATATTACAGCCCTAATTTAGTGATCTGCAGAAATATAACCTATTTCCACTTGTCTGTGAGTGTGCTGACTGTGTGAGGTTTTGCTCCTCTCAGAGCTCAGTTGTAGCTTGCCTCACACATGTGTTTCATGATCTACTAGCTGGCCAATGAGGAGGGGCTCAGCTGAGGTAGCTGCCTTTTTCCTCAGGCTTCTGTCGATGATGGGCTCAGAGCAAGAAGGATCAGCTTCTAGTTATTAACATTTGCTAACATCCCACTGGTCAAAGCAGTTCATGCAAAGGATTCCCCAGAACCAGGGGCTTGGAGAAACAGATCCCATCTGTTGGTGAAAGTTACCATAAAGGCACGTGACAAAGATATGGTAGGAAGAATGATAAGAATGCCTGGGAGATAGTGATAAATCCTTGCTCGGGCTTTCATAGTTCTGACTACTCTGCTACTCTTCAATATCTCCCCTGTGTGTGTGCACGCGTGTGCATGAGTACATGTATGTTTCTGTGTCTATCTCTTTCTGTTTTGATTTATGTTTAAGCGAATGTATGTATGTAGTGGGTGTAGTTGCCCATGAAGGTCAGAAGAAGGCATTGGATCCCCTGGATCTGGAGTTAAAGTGGTTATGAGCCACCCTGTGTAGATGCTGGGAACCAAACTCAGATCTTCTGCAAGAATGGAAAGCTCTTAATCACTAAGCCATCTACCCAGTCCTTCTTCACCCTCCCCCCACAACTCTATCTCTCCTGTCCCACCTCACCCCTCCCCTCCATTAAAATTTTTTAGAGGAGTTTTAGGTTCACAGAAATATTAGGTGGAAGTACAATGGTCCCCTTATGCCCTTACCCAAACACACATGCAGATCTTCCCCTATTAGCAATGTGCCATCACCTGCTAAGAGAGCACCAAAGGGTATCTGTAATTTGATTTGCCAAGCTATTCAGAAAATCTGCTGCTTCCTCATTTAGAATATTCTGTGCATGTGTAGAATGGGGATGTATTTGTATGTGTGCAGGTGTACCCCTGTCCGTGTGCACATGGAGGACAGAGGTTGGTTTTGGATGTCTAATGTTCCTCACTTTGTTTGTGGGACAGAGGTTGTTCAGTGAACCTGGTGCTCACCAACTGGCTAGACTCTCTAGGCAGTAGCTACAGGAAGCCAGAGCAAGGGCTGCAGCATCCATGGCTATGTTTCTTGCTTTTTATACTGGTATTGAGGAGCCAAACTCAGAACCTCATGCTTACATGGCAAGCAGGACCTGGAGTGTCTCTTCAGCATCAGTAATGTTCTTCTTGACTCCATATTTACTGGGGTGTAGTTGGAAAGAAACATTGCTTGTGTTTTAGGTGTGTAAAGTATTTATATGTATGTATATGTGTGTATGTGTAATGATTATAACAATCAGGTTAGTGAAGATATACACCAGCTTACATAGTGTGTGTGTGTGTGTATGTGTGTGTGTGTGTGTGTGTTGAGAACATTTAAGATCTATATTTTCACCCAAGTACTAACCAGACCTGATCTTGCGTTTATCTTCTGAGGTCAGTAAAGGTCAGGTGCATTAAGACTATGCTTGAGATCTAGTCTCTTTAACAAATTTTGAATATTTAACACATTATTAATTAGTTAATATGCTATACCTTAGCTTGCCCAACCTAATTCTGGAATGTTCTCTACTTCTCTCTTTTGGGCATGGCAGACTTCTCCTTTTTCCTGAGGCTTCAGATTGAAAGTCTCTTGAGCAGGCTGCTATTGGTTGTTTTTGCTCTTTTGGGGGAACCTGCCACCCAGCTCCCTAATAAATCACACACGGAGGGTTATTATTACTTATAAATGTAGCCTTAGCTTAGTTTGTTTCTAGCCAGATTCTCTTAAATTATCCCCCTTTACCCTTTGTCTCTGGGTTTTACCTTTTTCTATTTCTGTGTATATTTCTTCCTTACTCCATTGTTGGTTGTGTGGCTAAGTGGCTGATGCTTCGTGTTCTCCTCCTCTCCTTTTCTTTCCCCTCAAAGAGTTATTCTATTTATTCTCTCTGCCTGCCAGCCCCACCTATCTTTCCCCTGGTGCTTCGCTATTGGCCATTCAGCTCTTTATTAGCCCTGTTGGGTATTTTAGACAGGCAGAGTAACACAGCTTCACAGAATTAAACAAATGCAACATAAACAAAAGTCACACACCTTAAAATAATATTCTACAACAGCAGGTTTTCTCTGAGGTGGTAATTGCTTCCTCCTTATTCTCTGAGTGAGTCCTGGGTGTGGCACTTACTGCCCTCAGATCTGTTCTTGGCTTGTCTCTTTGAAATATGCAGATCTCCCTCCAAAATAATGGAAGCTCCATGAAATCATGAGCTTGAACTTGTTCACACCAAGCATGGTGCTATGCATATCATGGCTACTCAAATACCAGCTCTGAATGAAGAGATCTTAAACACCCAGCAAGGAGTGTGCACTGTTGTGGACATTTGAAAGCTAACTACACTGAGTCACCCCAGTTCGCCTAAATTCTATAGGAAGGCTAACTAACAACACTTGATCAGAGATCAATTTTTAATGGGAAATAATTGACTTTTAGATAGAAGGTAAAAAATTACTGTCTCTGTAAGAAATGTATAGAACCTTTCAGCTCTCCTGGGGGCTGTGACTGAGATGTGATGATAGTCCCAGGATGAGAACCCTGGCACCTCACTTCAGAGCTTCTCATAGCTAGAAACAGAAGGGAAATTTGTGTACTTTGTGTCCTTCTGACAGAAAACCATCCAGGGACTGTGTTTATTTCCATCTGACTCATTGTTATGGATTGAATATTTTGTTTCCTCAAAACTCATATATTGAAGTTTTCATGTCTTGTGACGGTTGATCTTAATGTCAATGTCTACAGATTAGAATCCCCTGAACAGGGAGCCCCCCTGGAGGCTCCTTCTCCATGGATGTGGACAGGACCTTCTGGTGGCAGCTGAGATACAAACAGCTTTCCTTGCCTGGCCTTCTCTCCTGCTGCCAAGTTATTCATTGACTCTGCTGCTGCTGCTGCTGCTGCTGCTGCTGCTGCTGCTGCTGTCTTCCTGAAATCAGAACTAGCATTTTCAGGCATTCTGTTGTTGACTGAAGATCAGCAACTGTTCAGGAACCATCCAGACTTTTGGGGCCAGGTTATGAGTTCTGGGGCACCAATTACAGGGTCTATTGCCTCTCAGAGGTGAGACTGCTATTGTTACTATTTTGACATAAACCAATTTAATAAATTTTCTTCACAACCCCCCCCCCCCAAACACACACATTCTTCCTATCAGTCCCAGTTCTCTACAGAACCCTGACTAATATATCCCCAATATTATGGCATTAGGAGTAGAGGCAAGGGTAGGTTCCTCATGATGAGATTAGTGCCCCTGTTATTAGAGGAAAAGATACTGGAGCTTATGATCTTCTTGACATGACACTCAGCACTAAGGTAGAAGGCCCTCACTAGCTAGACTCCATCAAGCATGATCCCTGACAGAAGGCCATCAAGCTGAGAAATCACTTTCTTATTTAAGTCACCAGGGTATTATGATATTTGTTTTTATACCTTTTTTGTTTTTTAAATTGAGTTACAATTTCATTACATATTGTACCCTTCACTTTCCTCCTTCCCATCCCCCCTGTGAGCCATTTTTCTTGCTGCCTTCTTTTTTTTATTATTATTTTTATGTTGTTCACATGGAGGGGGGAGGCTCTCAGAAAGTCAGCCCTAGACAAAGAACTACAGATAACTGGGGATGCCAAGAACAGGAGAAACGGTCTTCCTCGGGGAAGAGCAACAGCTTGATTATCCAATATCAAGCAGGAAGCCTGAGATCATGTCTATACAGGAGCAGATTGTATTCATGTATTGAGGAACACACACACACACACACACACACACACACACACACACACACTGTTTTAACATGAGCTAAGGCATATTTTCCAGTCTTTTTCCTTTTCTTTCCCACTGAGCCCATCTTTTCCGAGCCCATTAGATCCAATATGTCAACTTTCAAGGACTAATGACCTCATCTACACTTTTTGCTTCCTCTTTGCATCAGATTCATGTGCCTAGCCATTCACTTTGTAAAATGAACCAAACCCTACTTTCTTTATTCTAAGTCAGCGTCCATCTCTTAGATGCTGGGAGAGTTTCTTGTCTTGGCAACGAGTAGAGAACATGCAGGATACCTCAAATCTTCATGCTGAGGATCAAGGTGCAAACACACAGGAGTGCAATTGAAATTTGTGGTGTGAGTGTGGAGGAAGAATATTCTTAAGACTCTGATATTGACCACTGGCCAAAATTCCCATGCAAAGGCAATATTAAAGGTTACTTAAAATTTTTATTTTTCCTTATGAGTATAGAAATCCTCATTTTATTTTTTTTTTAATTTTAAAAAAACATTTATTTTTATTTTATGTGAATTGGTGTTTTGCCTGCAATGTATAACTGTGTAACGGTGTCAGATCTTGGAATTACAGACAGTCGTTAGCTGCCATGTGGATGCTGGGAATCAAGTTCAGGTTCTCCAGAAGAACAGTCAGTGCTCTTAACCACTGAGCCATCTCGCCAGCCCAGAAATCCTCATTTTCATCCACTGATCTATTTAAGGTTATAACACGTTTTCAGGTCTGGTAGCAACATAGTGGGTAACTAGGCAGGGAGGATTTTTACATAGTTGAAGAATGATGCTTGCTGAAAGGGCAACTGTGCAGACTTTCCCACAGGGCCAGAGAAGAACTTCGGGAACATTTGAGTGATGCATGACAAGTCCTAGTGACATGCATCCATAAGCTGATTTAGGCTCCACAGTAAATAGCTAACAGAACTATATATAATACAAGATAGGAGGTAAGAGAGGAAAAGTTGGAGCTACCCAGACACCCCAACAGGAAGGAGATAAAAGGTAGCCAGGCTAGTTGGGAGGAAGTTTACCCAGTTCCTTTACCACAGTTTGGTTTGTAATGGAAGCTTTCCTCTATGGTTCCTATTGGACTCCTTGGCCTAAAGCCTCCGCCCTGTGGCAGGGAGAGGAGGTGTTTGGTTGGAAAGGGATGCTGTCCTAGTAACAACTCTACGCAGCCTTCCTAGTCTGTCTCTGTAGCTAGTTTACCTGTCACCCCAGAGGTACTAGAGACTGTGGTGGGATCCATTGTTTTTATGGTTGATGTTCATACAGCAGACAGAATCTTGCTTCCAATTATTTCTGCCTATAGGGTCACTGTGGGCCACAGCATCTAGGTCTCAGTGATTCCAGTGCAGGAGCAGACAGCTCAGGTATGTTGCCTATACCCTACACCAAGCTTTTGTATCAATTGCTCTTTGCTTTGCTGAGCCAGGGCTTAGTCACAAGATCTTGTTTGGTAGCAACCTAGAAAAGCAAATGTCTTCACATTCCTGAGAGCAGTTTTTCATGGTTGGGGGAGCGAGTGGGTAATGAGTAAACAACATTCTAGCATACTCTAAGTTGATTCTGTATGATTCCTCAGAAAAATTCCAGAAGATGTAAGGCCTAGTTATGCAGTCCAATGACCAGTTTGTGAGCCCTTTCCGATATCACAGTCCCTACTGACTGTGTCAGATTTCTGTCTTGGAACGGAACACCTGAGGTGATTTACTAATAAAGATAAAACAGCTCTTGGCTTATATTTCAGGAGTTTATAGCCTAAGACAAAGTGGCCCCCCAAGTCTCTGAGCCTCTAGACTTCATAAAGGCTTCTCTTTATAAAGTCTTCATTACCTGCCAGTGGTGCTCAACTGAGGTCTGAGCCTCCAACAGATGGTTCTGCACAGCGTTCATACTCAAACTCTAACACTAGCCCCTTATACAGGCTATCCTGGTTCACTACCTGTAAAGGCTTTATCAGACCCTCTGCATTTATGTGAGTTCAGTGTCAAGCTGGGCTTCCAGCTTCTAATGCCTTATCCACATATGTACTGTCATTTCCCCTATTTTCTCTGCCCTTGTGAGTTCACAGTTTCCAGGACATGGAGGTAAGGGGTGTCTTTGGGTCACTCTTCTTCCTGCTCAACCCTGAGCTTCAAGGTCACTTTCCTTGGCCTGTTCTCCACATCTTCTCAACAAAGTGAGTTTTGTTTTCCTGTCCTGTGGCGTCTACTATTAACTTTATGCCCTTAACAAGATCTACAGTGGCATCCTTTTTCATGCACTTTCTATAAGACTTCACCACCATTTGCAGAGCTCTCTGGTGTTGTTCAAGAATGACCAATGGGGTCTGAATGGATCCAGATTTTTCTTCCTTTTTTGAAGTGTAGGAGACGGCTCTGCTCACTCACAAAACCATGGTTTTTAGTCTTTGGAAAGACCTAGCTTTGAGCCACTTTAGAATAATGGTATGAAAGCCAGCTGTCTGCTTGGAGATGTTAATGCCATGCAAGTCTAGACATGGTGGGGAGCCAACTGGGGGCACAGAAAAGCAGAAGGACTAGGAGACTTGATGTTCTTAACCTCTGGCTCAAGCTAACAGCCCATTTTAGTACCTTCTAATTTGATCTACCCTTCAAGGTAGAATAGCTCATCATGTTTCTGTCTCCTGGGTCCCTTTGCCTGTGTAGAAAGATTCTTTTACCATGTACGGGCACCTGTGACTTCCTGGAGACACACACCTCAGGTAACATCTCTAAGGATAGTGCACAGATATTCTAAAGACCTTCACAAGACCTTCAGCCACAATACAGAAAGAGGAGGCAAATTTGGCTTACTAAAGTCTTCTTCAAGTAAGGCATCTTAAGAGACAAAACAAATTGAAACAAACAGTTTCTTCAAATAGCAATATCTAGTTACTTTACAGATAGACAAAAGATTATTTGATTTAACTAATGGTTTAAACAGAACAAAGGGAATGAAATGGTCCCCACCCTTTGCTTTCTTGAAAGTCCTTCATGTGATGTCCTTCTTCCCCACCCTTCCCCCACTGCTCCTGATTTTAACACTAGTCTGTGTAGGGCATATAATACAACATTTATAAATCAAGGAAGCCCTCCTCTTTTAAATAATATTCTTTAAATCTCCATTTCTGACACTCCAACTATATGCACAGTCGCTGTAATAGGCGTATATTTTGGAAAATAGTGAATTAAATCTGACAAGCTATCTGGGGAATTTGAATGTATAATTGATAGGGCATAAATTAATACAATTAGGCCTTTATTGGGTGCGGTGCCTGCCAAACCTACAAAAGAGACCTGGAATGAATCATGGTCGTGGTCATGAGGCTGATAGACATCAATATGTAATGTGGATTATCCCAAGCTTTCTCACATGGCCCGCTTATGACAGCACTGAGCTTAATTGAAATTTTTATCTTCTTGTCGCATACAGACAGTTTTGGCTGGTCATTTCTTTTAGAAAGAAGAGCACCAGGTGATTTTAAAAAATCAAGGTTTTTAATGAAGGTCTTAATAATATCACTTTATAGGATTCTGGAAATGAGTGCTTTGTAAAGCTACTTGGTGGCCTGGCTTCTGAAAGTTACTCTACACTGTGAGTTTTGTGAATATTAAGTACGCATGTCCAAGCCAATGTAAAGATGACAGAGATCTCAGCTACTTCACAGGAAACTGGTGCCCCTTTGTAAATCCAGGGCTGATACTTGATGTATGTTGCTTTGACCCTGTGTAAAAGCTTTTATTTTAAGTTTTGCATTTACTTATGACTCCTATATATGTGTATGTATGTTATATTTGTGCATGTGTGTCTGTGTGTGTCTCTGTGTGTGTCTCTTTGTGTGTACACCTGCAAGTGCACAGGCACCTGGCATTTGTGTGGCAATTAGAAGATAATTTGCATAGACTGATTTTCTCCTTTTACCACATGGGTTTCAGGACTGAACTTGCACTTGGTAGCAAGTGCTTTTTTTCCCCCACCACTTCACATTCCCTAAGACCATTAATTAATGACTGTGATCAGATGAATCTGCAGGCTCATCTATAGTTCCATAAATAGCAAAATCAAAATAACTTTTCCTTCCAGGGTCAATGATAAACCTGGGGTCTTGTACCAAATAGGGATCATCCTGGCTCCCTGGACTCCATATGTTTATAAAGCCTCCCAAAGTATGTTTTGGATTGTAAGTCTATATTGAAAACCAAGAGGATGATGTTATGGTATTTACTCAACAACATGTTAGCGTCTAGAGATCTAAGCTTTGATGTTGATAATCTTCCAGAACCTCATCTTTTTACAGCATATAACGTGTCGCTCACATTTTATATCTGCCCTTGGCAGTAATAAGTTTAGGATGTGAAATGTGCTCTGTACAGGTTGGAGGGGGGTGCATTTGTGTACTGCTGCCAGAAAGGCCAATCTGTTTTATGTACTTTGTGATAAAAAGTGAGTGTTGATATCTAGGGACAGGACAATGAAAGCTAATGGGGCATTGGAACTTTCTTGGTGACCTCATGAAGCAATTTATGGTCCTTTTATCACCTCTTGTATGATATTGTCATAAAAATGATCTTTTAATTAAATGTAACAGAAAAAGTCTGCACCCTCATGCAGGGTGCTTCTGAATTGGTGAGTTCAGTTTTAACAGCACACCTTCTATAGAAAGCAATAGTTTTAATAGGCTCTCACACACTTTCAAAGCTATGGTCTCTGTAGCTACATGCATCCAAGAGACAAAGGAAACCAGAGAATGCAGCTAGAAGACTTTCTTCCCCAGACAGACAGTTGCCATCAAAATACTTCAGGGCTTAGAAGCGATGTGATTAATAACTTAATACACTCCTACTATGTGCTGGGCATTCTGTGAAGAATGGAAAAAAAAAAAAAAAAAGATTGGACCAGGTTGTCTTTGATCTCTAGCTCAAGCTGAAAGTATGCAAATATTAAAAAAAAATGCAAGAAGAAAAGTCCAAGAGGAGCTATAGAAAGTGGTACAAAGTGGGTTTGGAGATTGAGACTGCTCCTGGAGGGTGGATTCTTTTTCAAAGAAATAATAGGAAGGTAAAATCAGCCCAGAAAAAGAAGCCAGACTGGGCCAAAGTACCCACTAATTTCTAGGAAATGAAAATTCACACCCTGTCTTTGTCAGACCTAAAAACTAGGTATTTTCTACCACATGATCATCAGCCTGACTATAATTGTGTTGTGACATATTTTATATTTAATAAAACCAGTCTGGAATTTCATAGAACAGATCCATGCACAGTCTAGCCAAGGGTCAGAGAGTGGTAACTCATGACTTTGATCCCAGCATGTGAAAGACAAAATGGTGCCCTACCCCTTTAATCCAATAACTCCAGAGACAGAGACCTTTCTATATTTCTGTGAGTTAAAGGCCTAACTACCAAACAGTAGTGGTTCACACCTTTAATTCTACCTCTAGGATTGTGATGCAGAGTTGAACCCAAAAATGAAACAACTGGCGGAGAAAATATTTAAGGCAGGCATAGGCAGGCAGAAATTTACTCTGTAGAAGTGATGAGCCAGGCTGAGGACTCTGGAAGATAGCTTTTATCCTTAGAAGTTGGCTGGGGCAATACCACTTCTGGGTGTATACACTACAGATGCACAGTCACACTCCAAAGGCATTAGCTCAACTATGTTTATAGCAGCGTTATTTGTAATAGCAAGAACCTGGAAACAACCTAGATGTCCCTCAACTGAAGAATGGATTAACAAACTGTGGTACATCTACACAATGAAGTACTACTCAGCAGTAAGAAGAAATGATATCCTAAAATTTGCAGGCAAATGGATGGATTTGGAGAATATCCTACTGAGCAAGATATCTGAAACCCAGAAAGATAAGCAGGGGACGTACTCACTCATTAGTGGACTCTAAACAAACAAACAAACAAACAAGAAAAAAGCAAAGCATGTCCAAGCTGCAAACCACAACCACTGAACAGCTTGGGATCAGAAACATCTTGGACTGACTCCTTGGATCCCACTCCCCCTAGAGGAACACCTGACTCACTCTTGAGGTTGGGGGGAGAAAACTGGATCTGCCAGGAGTGGAGGCTGAACTAACCAATATTGGGACAGTGGGACCTTGGGACCACCTGCTGCCTGCCCAGGGAGGGGATGGGAAGTTGTGGAGAAGAGAGAATGACCTGATGTGTTGGGAGGGAGAAAGGACCTTGAATAAGGATATACAGGATAGAAAGTGTGACTTCTTTGTTAATAATAATAATGAAAGAAGTTGGCTGGGTAAGAATTGACTGTGGTTTGTTTCCTCTCTCTGATATTCCAGCATTTCCCCCCAATATCTAGCTTTAAGTTTTCATTAAATAACAACTAAAATTTGTGTTTTAAACTTGTTTATCAAAGATATTTTTACTTTCATATTCTAGCTCCACTGGGGTTCTGGCCAAATGGCTGTTTCTGTTTCTAGGAAAACAGAGAACCATGTATGGGACAAATAACATGATGGTGCCTGAGGGAGGAAGTCCTGGCTCCCAACTACAGGGTTACGCCTTGCTCAACCTATCTTGCCTACCATAGGAAAACTTAAAGCATTTTTTTAAATTAGTGTTGATTGTTATTAACATGCAGAATATTAAGACTATTTCAATTTTTTCCTCCACTAGTAGAAAGATTTGTCACTAATGGGTGTCCTTAGTGAAAATAATTGTCTTGAACTCTCTTACAATATAGTAGGAGTGGGCAACAGTGGCCATAGTGAGACTGAAAAGTTGACTTTGTGATGATGTCAGTACAGTACAGCTTAGCAGGTGAACTGAAATAAGCCTTAATTGCAGCTGTGCATATGAGATTGGTTCAGGGCACAAGAGGGCTCTCTGTAGCAGCCTTTTGATTTTTAATGATCCCTGGCTGAAGTGAGACTATTGAGAAAAAAAAATTCCATTTTTATGTAACTGATCATTTCCATTGACTCATATACCATCCCATTTGTTAGGACAGCAACCCAGTAAAATTAGCTTGTTGTTATCTCTTTCTCTCTCCAAGGTCTGTAAATAGGGCTGGTGAAATGGCTTAGGGGTAAAGGCTCTTGCTCCCACACCTGAAAACCTGACTTAGATATATATATATATATATATATATATATATATATATATATATATATATATGTATATGTATAGAGAGATAGATAGATAGATAGATAGATAGATAGATAGATAGATAGAGTGTGTGTGTGTGTGTGTGTGTCCCCTATATCCTGTTAAGTAATTTAGGATGCTGAGTAGTTTGAAATATGCCATCTTCTATATCTTCTCTGATAGTTAATTTTATGCCATGTTGCTTGGGCAGAAGGATGCACAGACAGCTGGTAAAAAATGATTTACCAGTACACCTGTGACGGTTTGGGAGAAGTCAACTAGGGTCAGGAGAATAAGGGGTGATCACCCTCTATAATATGGGTGCAAAAGCAGCAAGAACCAGAATGTGATTAAAGGTAATGTATAGAACAAGATGAGATTTTTCTCACACCCTTTCTGACTCTGGTAGAATTTGCTGTGACACTTTATTGCATTCTATCAATCTTGCTTCTCCTGGACAATGAGCTTTACATTTTCTCCATGAATATATGAGAGACAGCTAATATGGCTGTCTTATTGATTTGAATTACATACACTTGTTTTTTAAGTAGTTATTTTTACGGTATATATGAGCAGACCCCCTGGTATCTTGGAGGTGAACATTGTTAGTTTTTTGCACGTGGTGCGTGAATGGAATCTCAACACCAGGGGTACCACACGAGAGTTTATTAGAGCAGGAGGCAGAGGTAGGGGCAGAAGGGAGCAGAGAAAGAGGAAGAGAGAGGGGACTTGTGTGAGCACTTTCTTTAAGAGGGTGGGTGAGCCCATGTTTGAATAGCTACACCCAGGGGAATAGTTGACTCTGTTACATTCCAGATGAATGCAAGCCTTGGAAATGCTTACAAACATGATGGTTATTTTTATCTCATTCTTTCCGTAGCCTTTCTTCCTCTTGCCACTGACCACATGGTGCTTAACCCCCATTGGCTTTAGCTAGTCTCATGTCTTTCTAGAAACATCTGATAGAAATGAATGGTCAGCGTAAATCTTAGGAGGCAGGTGCAGTTGCCACCATTTCAAACTGATCCATTATCTTGGGACAAGAGTTAATATTTTAAACTTAACTTTTAGTTTTATCCCTAGATAATCTTACCAGAAAAAAAAAATTGTGATTTTCAAGACCAGAGGGATGACACAGGTGAAGGCTCTCATCCCAAAACCTGATTATGAGTTCCAGGAGAGAAACAACTCTTACATGTTTTCCTCCGACCCCCACTGATGTGCCATGGCGTGTAGGTGTACACTCATGTTCACATGCACATGTGTGCACATTCATACAAAGATGTGATAAAAACCTGACAAATTAAAAGCAATAACATGATTTTTCATTATGAAAAAGCAGCTACATTGAGATTGACAGCTTCCAGTCTTTCACTAAGTGTGATTTATTGAGGATTCAAAGAGATTGCTATATGTGTCCAGCTTGCCCTTCCTAATTTCTATCTGGTGTTATGTGGATACCGGACAGGTTTTCATGAGGCCGTACTGGCTTATAGTCACTTGGGCTATTATCGACATTTGCTATTTTAAGTAAACTGCTATGTAGCCATGTACAACTTTTGTGTAAGATATAAGTTTTCATTTTTCTTGGGTGATTAATCTAGGGTGGAATTATTTAATTATAAGATAAATAAACCTGTAAAACAAAACAACTGCTTGACTTCAGTGTGGCTGTACCAGTATATGTAACCAGCAAGCTGTACAGTATACTTGCTGTATATCTTCCAACACTTGGTATTATCAGCCTTTGTATCCCTTCTAAAGTATAAATGTCCTGCAGTGACATGTTAAACTCAACTGTTTAATCTGATGAGATCTAACCTTAGCTGAGAGATGGACATGTCAGGGATTATCTTGATTAGTTTTGTTGAGGTGGGAAGACCTCTCTACTTCAGGTAGCACCATTCCCTGGGCTTGGATTCTGAACTGTATAAAAAGAAGAGAGTGAACTGAAAATAAGAACAGAATTCTCTGCTTTGGGACAGTTTGTAGTGTGACCAGGTCCTGATGATGACATCACTGACATCAGGACCTGGTCAGTAGATACCATGACAACCCTCAAACTGTGAGCTAAATAAACCCTTTCCCTTCACACTGCTTTGGTCAGGGTATTCTATTACAGCAACACAAAAAATAGATAAAATGGTTAGTTTAAAATCTTATTCCCTTAACTAATCTTAAGAAAATTAGTCTTTATAACTCCCGGTGAGAATGAATTTTACAGCATAGTGAACACTTACATATAGTCTTTCATAAGATATTTGTTCAGCTCGTCTTTGGCCTACTACTGTATCTACTGTTCTTTCCCTTGGTTGGATGGATACGTGCTTAAACCAGCCAGATGCAAGGTAAGAAAAAAAACATCCCTACTTCCCTGTTGGAAGGAAAATCTGTTTCATCTTGTCTCCCTAATTCTGAATAGAAGTGGCCATCCTAGAGCCGCCTTCCACTTGCTCTGTGGCTCACCAAGAGAGTGGGATGGCCAGAGAAATGCAAATCAAAACAACTTTGAGATACTACCTGACACCTGTTAGATTGGCTACGATAAAAGACACAGAGTACAGACTATCCTGGAGAGGATGCAGAGCAAGGGGAACACTCCTCCATTGTTGGTGGAATGTAAGCTTGTTCAGTTACTTTGGAACATAGTATGGCGGTTTCTCAGGAAATTGAGAATCAATCTCCCCAAGGACCCAGCAATACCACTTCTGGGTGTATACCCTAAAGATGCACAGTCACACTCCAAAGGCATTAGCTCAACTATGTTCATAGCAGCATTATTTGTAATAGCAGGAACCTGGAAACAACCTAGATGTCCCTCAACTAAAGAATAGATTAACAAACTGTGGTACATCTACACAATGGAGTACTACTCAGCAGTAAGAAAAATTAATATCCTAAAATTTGCAGACAAATGGATGGATTTGGAGAATATCCTCCTGAGCGAGGTATCACAAACCCAGAAAGATAAGCAGGGGATGTACTCACTCTAAACAAACAAACAAACAAGAAAAAAGCAAAGCATGTCCAAGCTGCAAACCACAACCACTGAACAGCTTGGGATCAGAAACACCCTGGACTGACTCCTTGGATCCCACTTCCCCTAGAGGAACACCTGACTCACTCTTGAGGGAGAGGGGAGAAAACTGGATCTGCCAGGAGTGGAGGCTGAACTAACCAATATTGGGACAGTGGGACCATGGGACTGCCTGCTGCCTGCCCAGGGAGGGGATGGGGAGTTGTGGAGAAGAAAGAATGACCTGATGTGATGGGAGGGGGAAGGGACCTTGAATAAGGATATACAAGGATAGAAGGTGTGACTTCTTTGTTCATAATAATAATAATAATAATAATAATAAGTAAAAAAAAAAAAAGAGTGGGATGGCATAGGTTATCTGATTGAGTTAGGGACAATTTGTGGCCATGCTCAGTTGAACTCTTGTTTCTATGGGATTCCTTTGATGTAGTGTGTTTCTTTGTTTTTCTTCTCTGTGATGACATCACATTCTGTGACTGGAAGGCTGCATGCAATAAGAAGGTTCTAGCAGGCGCATCTGTTTCTGCTAGATGGGCACACACACACACACACACACACACACACACACACAAATGTGTGTATGTTTAAAATTTTTTCCAGCTTTTTCTAGTCACTTCATCATAGGAGTGGCTATCTAGTGGCATTTGTCACATATTAACTGATCAAAAATTATATATTCTATTAAATCCACAGGTCTTAACCACACTCAAGGAATGGGGACTGCAACCAGTGGAGGAAAAGATGATGAGAATCTTCAGGGCTGTATTACAATCCTGCCTCCTTCAGTACCCTGTAAACAAAGACAAGGGACCATGTGTACTTAATACAGAAAGACACCTAGAGGAAGTGACCTCTTTCAGGGGTCCTTGTTCACACTGAAATCACAGAGTGTGAACACTTTAGGACCCTAGTCGGAGGTTGTACAGATACAAACTCATATACCAATTTTGAAAGTAGCTAAATTTGTATATCAAATCAGCCATAGAAGGTGATTTTAGAGTTTAATTTTTCATGTGGTCCTGTTTATCCACAGGTGCATGCTGGTTACATCTGTACCCTTTTTTGCCTTATGGTTCATGTTTTCTTTTATTTTTAGTTGGTTTATTCATACATTTTATTGTGATCTTATTCCTTCCCTCCCCAACTCTTCCCAGGTTCTCCCCAACTCCCTAGGTACACAACGTCATGTTCTTTCTCTTTCTCAGAAAAACAAAAACAAAAACAAACGAACAAACACACACACACACAATATGAAATCTATTTTGTGTTTGACAACTTCTCTTGAGCATGAGGCCTTCTCAGAAGTGTGGTTGATATACCCAGTGTCGCTCCATCAGAGAAAACTAATGTCCCTTCCCACGAAGCTATCAATTACAGAGAGTGTCTTGGTTAGGGAAAGACTCTGTGCTCACTTTCCTTTCTTCATGCTAAGGTCATGTGTAGCTGCCCTTGTGCAGGTCTTATATATGCTGTCTCCATATGTGTACCAGTACTGTTGTGTCCCAATATGCTGTTTCCTTTGAGTCACCTCCCACTTGTGGCTCTTAGAATTGTTTCAACTCTTCTTCTACATAGATGCCCAAGCCTTAAGGGAAGGGGTTTGATAAAGATATTCCAAAGTCTCTCAGTCTCTGCATGTTGTCCATTTGTGGGTCTCTGTTGATTCCATCTACTGCAAGAAGAAGCTTCAGTGATGAGAGTTGAATGATGCTTTCAATGATGTACGTAGCAGTATGTCATCAGGCATCATTCCATTGTTATATTCATTTAGCAGAATAATGGTAGGGGTTGTTCCTCTATGTCCCGTTATCTTTCTCCATCTCAGTTTAGCAGTCAGGTATGGGGTCTCCCTCATGAAATGAGCTGCAAATCTAATCAAAACATGCTTGATCACTGTCATAGCATTGTATCATCGTGGATACTCTAATATCCATTTCCTTCTGGTACCGGGAATGGGAGCAAGCCTCCTTACCTTTCTTTGTCTCATAGAAACCTTGTTTGATATTCCCCCAGACCTCTGAATCTGTTTTTTTGTTGTTACAAGCAATTTAAGATGAATAATTTATGAGTGTCCATGTGTCCAATCCAGAGCTTGGCAAGATTTCTAGGAAGCAGATAAGAAAACACTATGGGAATCCACACAGCAAGGCCAGTTCCTCAAAGACTGATGGCTGACAAACCCCCAGATACAAACCGTGGATACTTGCTGAGCAGGATTTTACAAGAGTGTGTTTCCCCATGCATGTTCCCATGAACATTGCCTTCAAATGTCTATCAGCTCTGTTTAGATGAGCCTAGCCACTTTTCTGGGAGGTAACTATACACCCCAAATTCTTCAGAAATGTTTTCAGGTTGTCCTTGGTAAATTTTTATCATGTTTCTTTTATTCTCAATGTGACCTAGTGTGGAAAATAATTTGTGTTCTCTTTATTGTCATGAGAACAGTTCCCAAATGAAAATAGAAATGCACACACACACACACACACACGCACACGCACACGCACACGCACACGCACACAAAACATAGCACTTATAAAATTCAAACCCAGCTTTTGTGTGTAAAAATTCAAATTTGGCTTTATGCCTAGTGGCTATCACTCTGTAGTATGGGTTTACTCCTTTCATTATAATTAAAGCTACTGTGGTGTCACGAATGAAGATTTGGCTCCCAGTTGGTGGCTCTGTAGAGATGGAGCCTTGTTGTGGGTGATCTTGGAGGTTTTATACTATGCCCCCATTTCCATTCTCTGCTCCAGTGTGCAGATGACATGTGATGTGTCTGTTCCCTGCCTGGGATGCTGGCCTCATGCTCTTATTGCTTTGTCTCCCATTCACCATAGGCTGTATCTCCTCTAGAGCTATAAGCCAAAAGAGACCTTTTCTCCTCTGAGCTGCTTTTGGTCATGGTATTTTATCTCAGTCACAGAAAAGTAACTAACACAGTTAGCCACCAATATGTATTTCTGCCTATACACAATAAAATTACTAAGTGATAAATCCAGAAACAAGAGAATATCCCTAATGTCTTTTAACCAAGCCTGCTTTCCAGTGTTATTGTGTTGGTTGATATTAGAAATGCAGGAGTGCTGGGCAGTGGTGATGCACACCTTTAACCCCAGCACTCAGGAGGCAAAGGCAGATCTCTGTGAGTTCAAGACCAACCTGGCCTACAGAGCAAGTTGCAGGACAGAATCCAAACCTGCACAGAGAAATTCTGTCTCAAAAAACTAAAACCAAACAAACACAAACAAAAGAAATGCAGGAGCATGGTCTAGGATACTAAAGACACTTAGGGGTCATATAAAGGGATTCGAGGGAGGGAAAAGGGTGGAGGAAGAAAGAGGTGGTCTGAGGAAGGGAACTGTGGTCCAAAGCTGAGACCCAGATAGTAAAGAGGAGAGACATCTCCAGATGCCTACAGGGAAAGTCTCCTCAAATCACCAGGTTAAAAATCAGGGGGCAAGAATGTAGGAACATCAAAATACCAAGCAGAGGCCACAACTCCAATGCTTTTCTTCCAAAACTGAACTGATTATTCCTCTGTCCCCTGGGGTACAGTCCCAAATATTACAGGACTAATGTCTTACTGGAGAACTCACATGAAGATAGAGGTGCTACCTGGTCAAAGACCACAAACTGGGTTTTATGAGTGATGGTCTCTAGAACAGCCTTTTAAATTCTTTTGTTTTCAGTGTTAGAGAGTGAATTCAGAGTCTTGAACACTGGGCATGGGCTTGAGCATGTGGGTACATGTCTGTGGACTCTGTGAGTGCCTGAGGTGTTCTAGGCATCATACACTGTGAATGTAAAAATAGTTGGAGGGAAACAGCCCAGAAAGGTGACAACAAAGGAAACCATTCTCCTGACACCCATGTTTGTTTATTTAGCAAGTGTTTGGAATAAAGAGATGTCATGGTCACTGTCCTTGGTACTGGGACAAAAGCTAGTGAGTCTATCCTTGTCAGCTAAAGTTCCTAAATATGACCCTAGTTAGATTCTGAATATATAGCACAATGTTTTATTATTTGGTGAAAGCATTCATTTTTTAAGAGACCCCCCCCACAAGCTCCTATTATGTATTCATTGCTTCCGCTAAGTACCATCACTTAAGGAGACTCCACACAGTATTTCAGCGTGAGGTTAATTGCAGCTAAAGAAAAGTTTATGATTAGTCCAGACAGGTATTTTTCTTCATTGTCTAATACCATAAATCCATTAAATTCCGATCCATCTTGTCACCCTCTCCTTGAAGACTTGGTTATACGACCCACAGTACTAGTTGGATTTCGTGACTGTAATTGTGATTGGCAGAGAGCTTTTCAGTGTTGCAATAAATTTGCCACAAGCAGAGAGGGACTTGGTACTACCCCCATTCTGCATCGGAATCTGAATTGTTAACTACCCTATTACTGGCAAATAGCCTCATCTGGAAGGAAGAATCAAAGAAAATGATATGCCTCCTCGTAGGATAGGAAAAATGCTCTAGAATACTTTTTGCCAAATAACATAGCATTTTTTATAACATTTATGCAATGTACTTAAAACACCAAAGTGATTAGCTTACAACAAGAAATCCTCAAGCATTAGATCCAAGACCAGTGACCCAAACAATTGTTTACTGAGAAGCTTTGCTGGGACATGCAGATCAGTAGTAGTACCATGCTCACGCCAATGCTTCTGGCTTTAATAATTGCAGTGGTTTGCCTTGGGAAAGAAGGCTTGGGGTCACTTCCACTTCTTTATATTAATTCCTCACCTTGGAAGCTCACTGCTGTCTCTGCTGCTGAAATTGTGTGGAAGCTTCAGCTTGCTTTACAGGCTATTTTCAGAGCCTGCAGATAATTCTGAGAAGTAGAGGCCACGGGGAGGCTCTTGTCAATGGGAGCAGACAACACACTTTCCTCTGCTCTGCTTTTGCTTTTACTTTCTGAAGAAAAGAGAACTTCAAGGACTCACTGGCACGCACGCGCACACACACACACACACACACACACACACACACACACACACCACTACCATCACCACTGTTGAGACTGACACTCTTATGAAAAGCTATGTGTATGTATACATGAGAATGTATATACCTGTGTGTGTAAAAGCCCAAAGCCCCATGATACATGTGTTCTTCCTTGAATTTTCAGTTGTTGACATTCTGGAAGAATTGGGTACATAAATTACTTCTGCCCCTGGACACTTTCACTTGAGTGGCCAGCACTTATTCAGCTGGCCACCATAGGTCTTCCTGTCCTTGTCAGAGTCCAGGGGTAATATTTTTTAACATGGATGAACAGCTCTTCAAGCTCTTTCCAATGTATTAAGCATAAACAAGCCATTCTCAGCATGCAGCTTCCATGTCTTTCCTTCATATTTATTTCTCCACAGCAAACATATTTATTGGGGCCATTATGAGAAAAATCTCCCTCTCCATAAATGTTTGTCTTCTCCTCTGTCCCTTTTATAGGATCATGAAGAAATGATGAAGGGTCTTGGTGTGTGTGTGTGTGTGTGTGTTTGTGTGTGTGTGTGTATTCCTCCTCTGAGAATTTCTTTCAGTGAGCTCTGCCATTGAAAACTCTTTAAAAGGCAAATTCCTAGGTTTTAACGGTGGTTTAGAGTAATAAACGGACTCAGAGACAAACAGGTGATAGGTCGGACACACGCAGTCCCTGAAAAAAGGCATATTTTTCTGCACTGATATTTGCAGGTTATCCCTTTACGTACCACACCCACTTGTTATATAACATATATATAGCAACATATATATTAAAGCCAAGCCTTGAAGGTGAGGGAGAGGTGACTTATGTCTTTAAGCACTCAGGAGGCAGAGGTCCTCTGCATCTCTGTGAGTTCAAGGCCAAACAGCCAGGCAGTGGTGACACACACCTTTAATCCTAGCCCAAGGAATTGAGACAGCTGGGCGGGCAGGGAAAGAAAGATAAGGTGGGAGAAGGCAGAAGTCCTCCCTTTACCTGCCCACCCTTATGGTGGAGGACTCAGATTCAGTGGGTTTGAGGATTTGTGGAGACAGGATCTACCCTTTTTCATCTGAGGAGTTGTCTAGGTGAGAACTGGCTGAAACTTGTTTCTCTGTCTCCTGGTATTTCAGCTTTTTCCTAATATCTGGCTCCCAGTTTTTCTTAGTAATATGCAAAAGAATTTGTGGAACATCCACTGTTCTCACTAAAGTGTACTTAGGATCTACTTTTGATTTTTAACAGTATATCCTCTATCCAAACAGCTGTCTAAGAGCAGTTTAAGTCATAAAATCCAGATAAATAAAGTCTTGGATATTGACTAAATTTTCAAGCTATGTATGGCTATCCATCAGCCAAAACAAACAAACAAACAAACAAACAAAAAAAAAAAACTAATAGTGTTTTCTGGTAGCCACCCAAAGCAGTCTTTGCTATGGGTGCATTATTGCACAGAAAGCTTGATTCTGTAGTCCTCACATTTGAATGTCATTAGTGAGAACAGCTATCAAGAGTCTGTGGGCAGCATAACAAAGAATGTCTACAGCTGTTCACTTAAACATGGCGGGAGGCTGTGACCGCCACTTTTCTGGTTTGCTATTTCTCCCTCTTTTTCAGTCCTCACAAGCCACTATGTGGGAGCCAAGGAATGGGACAGAAAATGTCAAGTTCATATGTGACTTCAGAGAGCTGCACAGCTGGAGGAAGGGAACAAAAATCCATCTCTATGATTGTTACTAACTAGGTGTGCATGGAGCACACTGTCCCTGAAATGCTTCTGTTTATAACTCCATCAGGCTCATGCTCCTGACAGACAGTCTGAGGGAGCTTTGGGAAGACATTGCCCAGAAAGCCAGTGACCTGACTAACCCTAGTGTTGGCAGCCTTGGTGAACACCAGGGACCTGATGACCCACTTACATCATCAAACAAGGCTGAGGGAAGAGGGCAACCGAGGTCAGTCCTGGGCCCCAGTTGCTGCTGTTGCTGTTTTGTGGGCAGATCTCTTTCTAGGACAATTTAGATGTACCTATTTTTAACACTTTGACTTTTGATGGAGAGTGTTGAATTTGAATACACAAGATCTGATAGTAAGGCCTGAAGACTTCCTCTAGTATAGTACATCTGAAAATACCTTCAATCTGGGCACGTACACTAGTGTATGGGCTACTGTTTCTTCTTCTCCTCCTCCTTTTTATTTTTGTCTTTGGTTTTTGTTTTATGAGACATGGTTTCTCTGTGCATCTATGGCTATCCTAGAGCAAGTTCTATAGATCAGTCTGGCTTCAAATTCAGAGATCCACCTGCCTCTGCCTGGGATTAAAGGTGTGTACCACCATGCCTGGCTCAATAATCTGTTGTCTATGACTGTTAATTACTATAAAAATTATTTGGGTGGAGAATTTATTTTGTAAATTAATATAAAATTATGTATTTGTATATAATTGCATTATATATTACATTATAAAATATATGCATTATATTACATTTTATATTAATATAAAATAAAATATTTTAGTTTTATTTTGAAATATTAACTTTTTGTAATGGATGCAATTTTTAAATATGGGAATTTATAGTGTTTAAGCTCACAGTTTAACAACTTAGGGTAAATACATACACATTATAAGCAATATCCTCCAAAGTATTGCACATTCTGTCAATCCAGAAAGCATCTTTGGGCTCTTTATTTTCTTCTTCACTAACAGCGACTAACCACAGACTACTTTTGCCTATTTTAAACTTCTGAGATATGTAGCCATATGCTATGTAACTGTGTGCCTGTTTTTCTACCTCAAGAGAAGGTTTCCAATATTCATCTTTGTCTTTTAATGTATCAGTAGTTCATATTTTTATAGCTAAGTAATACTCTTGTATGGAAACATAATCTGATGTGTTAATTCTATTGGTTTCTTCATAGTATTTGTCTATTAGAAAGAAAGCAACTGAACAAAATCAGACTTCAAAGGATTTATTTGTATTATTTTTAGGTTATGTATGTGTGTCAGTGTGCAGATATATGTGAATGCAGCATCCACAGAGGTCAGAGGACAGTGACATTACATCCCCTGGAGTTGGGATTACAAGCAGGTATGAGCTGCCTGATGTGGGTACTGACAGCCACACTCACTTTCTCTGCATGAGCAGTAGGTGCTTTTAACGTGAGAGCCATCTTTCCATCCCCATAAAGTTTTCTAAAACCCTTTCTGTGGACAAAATTTCTCATCTGTCCTTAGTATAAATTTAGGAAGTAGTAGTGCTGGAAATGAGGTAAGAACTCATGGAAGTAATATGAAACACAGGGTTTTAAAAGTAATTATACCAATACTTTCAAAAATTTAAGTAATTATACCAGGTTCTAGTTTTCAACACTCATATCAATATTTGGTGGCTTAGGGCTTTATAGTTCTGTTACTGTGGAATGGAGTGATGGGCCATTGCTGTTTTTAGCTTGGATATGTGCCCATGACACTGACTAGCTTGTAATTACTGGCCATTCAAAAACTTTTGTTAGTAAAGTACTAAAGATTTGGGCATACATATGCAATTGTGTATGTGTGTATGTGTGTGTGTGTGTATTGAATACTATTTTGTAATTTATTCAGAGGATTTTTATCAAAGGTATTTTACAGATACCTTTCATTGGAAATTTCATCTTTCAATTTGTGGTTCATCTTTTCATGTTTCAGTTTATTCATAAACACAAGTTTAGACTTAGATGAACATGGATGTTTTTCAAACTTAATTTTATTTTGGTCTTGTGTGTTCCTGTTTGAGTTCCTTCATGTGTTTGCATGTGCATATGGATGCCAGAGGTCAACCTCGGGTGTCATTCCTCAGTCATCAACTACTTCATTTTGAAAGCAGATTCATCACTGGCCTGGAACTTGCCAAATAGTCTAGACTTGCTGGTCAGGGAGCCCCAGATATCCACTACCTCTGCCTTGCCAGTTCTGGGATTACAACCATGAATCACCATGCCTGGCTTAATTTATTCATGTTCTGGGCATCTAGCTCCAATTCTCATGTTGGCATGTTATGAACTTCTCCCTTTACTGAGTCATCTCTCAACCATTTTATAAGCTTTTGTTCATTTGTCTGTCCATCTCACTAAGTAATGCCATTCATCCTAGGGATTCAGTTTATTCTACTGCTGGTTGGTTTTTATCAACTTGATACAAACCTAGCTATACGTGGGAAGTTGGACTCTTCATTGAGAAAATGCCTCCATAATATTGGCCTGCAGAGGGTTGTCTCAACAATTGATATGGGTGGGTTCAGGGCAGGTGGTCCTGGGTAGTATAAGAAAACAGGCTGAGCAAAACATGAAGAGTAAGCTAGTGAGCAGCACCCCTCCATAGCCTCTGTTTCAGCTCCTGACCCCAGGTTCCTTGGATGGACTGTGGCCTGAGAGCTGTGAACTGAAGTAAACTCTTTCCTCCTCTTTGGTCATGGTATTTATCAAGGACACTGAAACCCCCAGGCACTCTTTCACTAGGATACTTCATAATTAACACTAGTTCAAGACATGCATCTCATCTCAAATTAAAATCTTTATACAGTGTGAACTACAGGTACAAGGTGCTGTCACAACTGCTTTGTTGTATCTCTCTGATGATAAGTAATATTGAACCATTTTTCATGAACCTCATAGTCATTTTTAAATTTCTTTCTTAGATATTTCTGTTCCAGTCCTTTGTCCATTTTTAGTGTATTCTGTTTTCCTGCTGTTGAGTTGTTTGGCTTTCCATAACTCTCAGAGGCTAACTCAGCCCTCATCCAGAGATGTGTCTCAGTCCACCACACAGGTTTCTTTTTGTTCATTATCTCTGTTTGTATGCAGGCACCTTTTTATTTGGATAAAGTTTTGTTCATTTAGACATTTTTCATATTCTGTTTGAAGTAGATTATGATGAAAATGAATAAGGACATGGAACATTCATGAAAATCAATATTTCACTAGTTTTAAAAAATTATTCATAATTATTTCTTCAAATACTTATTTTCCTCACTGGTTTGCTTGTACCTCTTCTGCTTTCTAGTCATGTGAAGGCCAATAGCCTGGTTAATAACCACAGGCCACCAGAAACATTTTTCTGTCCTGTGCTATTTTCAGAACTTGTCACTTTAACTAAGTTTATTTGTTATAATCTAGGCTATTAGCATTCATTTTATAATTTTCTAATTGATCTTCAGTCTATACAGTGATTTCTTTTACATTAACATATTCTTAAGTTCTTTTCTATTTTATTTATTTATTATTATTTATCATATATGTATGTATATACACTAATACATACTATATAAACATATATTTACATCTGGTTCATTTCAGTATGTGTGTACTTTTCCCACTCAGACAAGAACCACATCTCTCTGTCTCCACATACACACGGTACTTTTTATTTTGTGTTGGGTAGTATAAACAACAGTGCACAGTCTGAGTGACAGTTCAGTGAGAGCCTTGCATCCTATGTGGCTGCTTCTGTTTAGTCGCACTTGCTCTCTTCAGTTTGGAATACAGTCTTATCATGAATCCTATTCCCAGTTTTTAGTCTAATGTCTAGATTGCAGTCCTTTACAGCTTTGATTGGACTCCCAGTGAAGTCACTGAGACTTTTTTCCTCACACCTGAGCAGAGATTCAATGTTCTCCACACAATATGATCTCTGACTTACAGGAGAAAGTCCCTCCGGGGGTTCCCAGTGTCTTGGGAAGTGACAGTATCCTGGTGTTAGCCACAGAGATGCAAAAGATACATCCTCAGATGCATGGACTCCCTCTGTGTAACTCTGCTCTTGTCTGCACCATTTTACCTTCTTTTTGCACTTGTATGTGCAGGTATATGAAAATGTGTATGTACCTGCACAGGCCAAAGGAGTGTGCCAGGTGTCCCTCTCTGCCACTCCCTGCTTTTTGAGTGAGTCAGAGTCTCTCACTGAACTTGGAGTTAGGCTGGCAGCCAACAACTCCTACCGACTCTCCAGCCTGCCCTCCCATCAGCATAGAGCTGTGATTATTATAGACATGCACAGTCACAGCCACAGCCACATTTTTTGACATGGGCTAGGGATTAAACCTCAGGTCCTCAAGCTTGGGAAGCAAGGACTCTTTCTAGTAGAACCATTTCCACAGCCTGATTTGTTCTTTTATTGCCAGTCTGAACAGGAGAGGAAAAAAATAAAAAAGCAAACTCCAGGCTTAGGAAGCAATGCTGTCTCAAAAAATTAAGGTAAAAAGACATCAAAAAAAGATGCTTTGTATTGGCCTCTAGCCTACACACACAGGCACACATGCCTGCACATTCACACATACACTTATACTCTCTCTCATACACACATAGTTCAAAAGCAAAAGTTAAAAAAAAAAAAAAAAAAAACCTCTATGGAACCATAAGAGGCAGGTACAAGTTTGCATGAGCAAACTTGAGCTCAGAGGCTGTAATATTGAGATCACATACTGTGATCACACAGAGATAGAAAAATACCCACCAGTGAAAAATGCTGTCCTTGTATGTTAGAGACAAATATGTTTTATGGAAAGTCACCTGTAATTGAGGATGTGAACAGTGTTCTCTGGGTTATCCAAATCTGTTTCCTAAAGCATTGAATACTTTATCCATCCACCTGAATATGTAGGCTTGTCCCTGGATCTTAGGGTAACCTAATGTCTTCGGTGTTCCTTCTTGAGGAATAGAAGTCAAGGCAGGCTCTATATATCAAGGGTGTTTTTACTAGGGGATAACTATGGCAGGGATAACCAAGATGCTCACACAGTAAAACCACAATGGAGGGATTAAAGTGACAAAGAGGGGCCTAAAGCTATGGCTCTGTATTTAAGAGCATTTGTTGCTCTTATAGAGGACCCAGGTTTGATTCCCAGTGTCTACATGGTGGCTCTCAATCTTATATAACCCTAGTCCCAAAGGACCTAATGCCCTGACCTCCAAGGGAATTAGACACATATGTTCACAATACATGCAGGCAAAATATTCATACATCTAAAGTAATAAAGTAAACACATCTAAACAATGTTTAATGCAGAAGTGTAGGACTGGATCACAATGGAGACAAATACATAAGGTACAGACAGATATTGGGCGCTTCAGTGAACTAAGGCCTTAGATGGTCACTCTCTCATTGTTTTCTGCACATGATACACACATGTACTTGGAAGACTTAAGGATGAATCTTGATAGCAGTATTCGAGATCCGTGCTGTCACCTCAGATGTCAGATTGGTCCCTGGCCTTTATCTCTTTAGTGGGATAACTGGGTTCCTCATCTGCTTCCACACGACACAGCCCTATCTATCACTTTCATCTTGGTACCAGACTCCTCGTTGACCTTTCCATTGCAATTGTTTATCTGGTCTTGACAGCTTAGATAATTGTTACCCACACCCACAATAAGCAGACATAATGAACTTCCTGGTTCAGAATGCCATATGAGGACACTTGCAGACCTTTATCACTGTCATTAGAACTAAATATGAGTAGGTACCTATCTATAAATGTGGATTCTAGATAGCAGACAGTTGCTCCATGAAATCTATCTTACCTAATTGTAACTCATGTGAAAATCCCAGGAGTCAGATATGTACCCATCAAAGTCTAAGTTCCCACAGGACATTAGTCACCAACAAGTCTTTGCTCTTTGGTTAGAACAAAGGATCTGAGAAAGATCATGTAGGAAAAAAATAAAAAGGAAATATATATGTTGGTTATACAATGTTAATATTATGGAGAAAGTAGTAAAGATTTCCAGAAGATGATTGAACTATTATGCTCAAGATGGATGCTCAATATTCTAGTATATTTGACTTCAGCAATCAATGTCAAAAAATCAAGTAACTGTGCAAAGCTAATTTCATACAATCCTCAGAACAAAATAAATCCTCTCTTCTGTCAGATGATTATTTTGAAAACATTATGGAAGATAATGTCTCCCAGTCCACACAAACACACACACACACACACACACACACACACACACACACACACACACACACACACACACTGCTCCCTGCCCTTTCCAACCATAATTGTTCCTGTTTATATTTATCCTGCACACCTGTCATGACCCTCTTCTTTTCTCTGTTCTGGTATTTCGATGTGCCATCCTCAGCTAGGTTTCACTGCTTCCTTTTGGATTTCCATATTTTACATCCCATTACATTGCTTGGAGATGTAGATGCAAGAAAAAAAAAACCGTAATGAACAAATTCTAGGTTAGTGAGCTGGAAAATTATTATAATGGAAGTCAAGAGTTTGGGTTCATTTGCCAGTTAACTTAAATATTTTGAGCTTTGTATATTGGAGAAATTGGGACTGAAGTTTGTAGATAGTGAATATTTTAACTTGACTGTAAAATATGCTCCTGAGTTTTACATAACTACTCATTTCTAATGATTCCCTAACAATTCCGAAAATAGAACACATTTAGCACTCCAGATGTACTGAGGTTCTTGGCCACTCTGACAAAATACCCAAGAGAGATAACTGGAAGGAGAAAGAAGGGGTACTTCAGCAGACTGTGGTCAGACAACTCCATCATCTTAGGCCCCAGGAAAGGCAGAGCATCATCATAGCCAGAGACCATGAGAGATGCAGCTGCTCACTCTGGGGCAGCCAGCAAGCAGAGAGTGGGAACAGGCAGGGTTGATCACAAGACAGTCTGCAGGGGGCGGGAGGGAAGCACCCAAGGATTCATTTCCTGTAACTAGGTGCACATGTCCTTCGGAGGCATCTTATATCCAAATCATGACATGCCCATCTCCTATCTAGTCTCTGTTGTTTGCATACTTGTTCTCTGGCTCCCTGCTTCTCACAGTTTATTCTCTTTCTACTTCTTCCTATATTAATATACAATGTAAAATTGTAGTTGTGATATCTGGTAAAGCCCTCATCTCCTAAAACTATATTACAAACCTCCCACTAGATCCCATACAATCTGCTTGTGAATCTAAGACAGAACACACACATTTGTTATAATATTACTAGCTATTTACCTGCCCAGCTCTTCAGTGAGAATATAAGTATTTTTGTCCCTATTTCTACTTATGGTTTACCATAAGCTCCCTTTTGACTAGTACTATACTTTTAGTACAGTAGGGGCTCACCAATATTTGTCCACTTGTGACATTACACACCAAAAACCCAAATCTCCTTGCTACCTTTATATCTGTGAATCTTAAAAGACTAATATAAGTATTCGGAGTAATGTTTCTCAATATTCCTGATGCTGCAACCCTTGTTCCTAATGACAGTTCTTTGCTTTGGTGACCCTCCAACCATAAAATTATTTCATTGATACATCTTAACTGTGATTTTGCTACTGTTATGAATTGCAGTGTAAATATCTCCTATGCAAGCTATCTGATATGAAACATTTGTAAAGTAGGCATTTGACACCCAACTGAGTTGTGACCCACAAGTTGAGAACCACTGACTTAGGCCATTTACTTCAACTCCAGTATCAATGCCTGTTGAAATGTTTATGAATTTTTTTTCAAGAGTATCATAAAAGATTAAGGCAAATGCGGAAAGCTTCTCATGGGGCCTCAACCCTAGACAAAGAACTACAGGCAACCAAAAAATGCTAAGAGCAGGAGAAATAGTCTCCCTCAGAGAAGAGTACATGAGTTGATTATCTGATGCCAAATGGTCCTCCCTAAAAACATTCATGCAGGTAACATTATACCATCTGAGCTACTACTTATATATTTACATGAAATTTATATTTAATATATAATATATATTTATATTAAACATATTTCTAAATATAAAATTAAAAAAGACTACACACACACACACACTTTTATATTGCCCTGACAAAACACCATAAAAAAGAAACTTATAAAAGTACTTAATTTGGGGCTCATAGTTCTAGAGTACTAAAGTTCATGACCATCATGGTGGAGGCATGGCAATAGGAAGGCAAGCATGGTACTGGAACAGTAGCTGAGAGTGCACATCTGATCCCCAAGCACAAAGCAGAAAGAGGACTAACTGGGAACAGCATGGACTTTTGAAACATCAAAGCTCACCTCCAGTGACACACCTCCTCCTACGAAGCCATACCTCCTAGTTGTTCCCAAACAGTTCCACCAACTGGGGGACAAATGGAACATTCTCATTCAGCTACCAGAATATGTAACAACAATTACAGAATAGAGGCCATAAATTTGAAAGACAGCAAGGCAAGTATGTGGGAAGACTGGAGGTAGAAAAGAGGAAGGGGAAATTATAAAATTATGTTTTAATTAAAAAAATTAAACCACTTAAAATATTATTTAAAAGGAATATTGATATGATGAGGCAGATCTTTTAGGGAAGAATTTGTTACAAAACAATGGGGAGAAGTAAGTAGAAAAATATGTAGATAAAAACAATTAGTATAAGTGAATACAGAAAGTACAGCATTATAGAAATAGTGGATAAATTGGGGTTGAGGGTCCAGTTAGGTTCTCAACTTGTGGGTCATTTTATATTACACTGTCACCTAGAAAAGGATGCAGTAAACAGACTATCTAGGGGTCACTATCCCAAGTTATCCTGTTAAGAGTCTGGGCTGAGAGCCATAGAGAGCAACTGTCCCTGAAAAGAATGGCTCTGATATTAATTTCTCAGAGAGTTCTTTTAGAGTGGGATAGATCTTTCAGGATATAGCCAGATCTATTTTCAGAGAGATTAAGGATGAATCGAGAGCTTCATCTGGCATCAGGATCTTCAGACAAACATGCAAAGGTTCAGGACAAGAATCTTAACAAACAAAACACAAAGAAACAAACAAGAAAAGGAAAAAAAAAAGAAAGAAAGGAAAAGGAAAAAACAAAAACCGAAAACCAATTTGTAAGGTCAGTTCAGAGGGTGAAGGGCAGGGCAGGAAGCTATCACCCTACATGCACCCTGATGACATCACTGTCCAGGACGCAGCAGTTAAAGGCAAATCTCCCAATAAAAGTTCATTTTGTGAGAACAAGTATAACAGGCCCCTGGAAAGGAGCATTTTCTCATAAGCTCTAAGATTGCACACAAATGGGATTTAAGATCAAATTACTTTGCAGCAAGTGGTCTGTGACCAGGGTGCATACTGAGGAAGGATGGGGGCATTTGTTGAATAGCATGGGGTTTTGCCTTGGAAGGAGAATATTTTCTCACTAGAATCAAGACAGTTCTAATGTATCAGCTCTTGGGATGCCTATGAGCTAGCAAGCATAATAGATAAAACTCCACACAATTACTGCCGTGAAGATCTCAATTGAGATGATGGAGACAAGTTTATAAAATAGGTGTAATTATTTGATTTTTATTTTTATTTATGTATATTTTGTGTTCTCATGTGTTTGTCTATGGATCGAAACCAAAGATCAGTGTCCCCATGTGTTCTCTAATTATAAACTATCTTATTTTCTATGACAAGGTCTCCCACTGAGCCTGGAACTTGATGAGTTGAATAGATTGGTCTCCTGGCCAGCCAGAGAACCTCAGAGATAATTTTGTTTCTGCAAACCATGTGCCACAATTATAGGCATGTACCACACTGTACCTGGCTTTCATGTGGGTTCTGAGGATTCTGGGGATTGAACTCAGGTCTTTGTTCTTGGGAGGCAAGCACTTTACTGACCAAACTATCTCCAAAGCTTCTTGTTTATCTTCCAAGTCTTGGATGCCAAAACTATAATGTTTTCTTTTTAACTGACTACTTCAATAGGAAGCCTACTCCCATTTGGACTGTAAGAACACATCTGTGTCTTTGCACCTCTATTCTGTTTTACAGTAAGCTGTAGGGGAACCTGGTCTCTCTCCCTGGTGAACTAGCATTGACTTTTTATATTACATGGGGCCCGCCCTTGTTCTATGAGTATAGGTCGATGGCACTTGTCTTTCAGAAGCTTATTTTCATGATGTGGATGGATCTCCGATATCTGAGAGTAATTAGGCAGGACTAACTTCAGTGTGAATATTCTTTAACTTTGAGCTTTGCTGCAAATCCTACCCATTGGGTTATCAATAAATGCTATCACCAGATTTGGACATTTCTCAATGACTTGTATCAATAAAATGTTATTATGAAGCTGCGTAAGCCACATTGGCATTGTGGATATATTCAGAGGCATTTTATTCTCCAAGGACATAGATGAATGAATGTTAAACATTTCAATCACTGCTTTTTTAAAAAACTGATTTTTGGAGGAGAAAAGATGTACATCTTTTTCAGAACACACACATTTTCTTTTCCTTTCTCCTCTACTTGTACCTACCTCTTTATTTACATGACTTCTCTTTCCAGATACATATTGGCAGTTGATTTTCTTTCTGTTAAAACTTTGTACCCGGTGAATGTCCATTTCAGCTGGCAAGAGTAGTTTAGTCTAGAAAGTGTACATTTATAGGTATAATTGAGTTCTCCAATCTTTTCTTCTGTTTGGAGAATCCTGGAGGCTTCCGCTGTATTATAATGGTCCTAGTGAAGAAAACGGATTTGTTTGAAAATTGAACAAATAGTTTGGAAACCAATGAAATACATTCCAAGTGTAGGGAAAGAGTCTGATTGAAATGAATGATGTATTAATGTAAAAGTCTATTTTTATTCAGCAAAAACAATTAAGTTAATTAACAAGCAAAGGCTGAGTTGACATGGTAGATTCAGAAGTAATGACAGCAAGAATAAAGCTTTTATCTAATTTCAAATCAATGACATTAATCGTTTCTAAACCCATTATTTCTGAACTCAATACTTTTTAAAAATTAACTTCAAAATTTTTAAGTCATAAATAAATCTTTTCTGTTTTTAAGCAATAAAGAAAGTTCCTGTACTTTGATAGGTCATGACTCTCAACTTGAAAATGAGTCATTTTCTGCAAAATTGTATTACACTAAGCTCTTCCTCTTGAACCATGGTCCTTTACCTCCTGTTTCCTTCGTTGCTAAGAATATCCGGTGCAATGAAATCCTAACACAGAGATCAATAGGCTACACCCTCACAGGTTTTCTTCAAGTGGTTTATCTGCATTTATTTATAGTTTTCTGAAAGCTGTGATAAGAATGGTTTGGGATGTAGAAGCATGGTGCACATGTAAAAAAGAATAAAATATAAATAAATGTCTGAAAACCATAAGCACATGTGATTTGCATAAATTAAGTGCAGATAAAGATCAAGTGCATTTGCAGACGTTTCACTTTTATCTAATGGTGTCTTGAGAAGGAAACTCTCCAAGAGTATTCAGCAAAGTCCCTGAGGTCTGAGATTGTCCTGGATTACTGTCTAGCCTAGGATTCCAGGCTAGAGGCTTTGCTTTAGGAAGAGGAATGTTGGATGTTAAGATGTATCTGTGCATCTTCTCCTGTAGGTTGTTCTGTAGAGGGTCATATAATTAGATGTCATTCCTGCTGGTTAGTATTGGTAGACATGGTGAAATATAACTTATTCTTACAAGATTTAATAAAGCAAGTATTATTAATGGTAAGAAAAAGAACTTTTAAAAATGTTTGCTAGTATGAATTATTATATTACATATAATAATATGATTTGGTAGAATGTTTTATGTGTTTATAATGTATTTGGATCATATTGATTCTCTTCTGATATTCTTTCCTCTTTATAATTCACTTTCTTCTACTTTCATTGTGTGTGTCTGCTTGCTTGTGTGTGTGTCTCTGTCTCTGTCTCTCTCTCTCTCTCTCTCTCTCTCTCTCTCTGTGTGTGTGTGTGTGTGTGTGAGAGAGAGAGAGAGAGGGGGGGGGAGGGAGAGAGAGAGAAATCATAATGGTATATAAGATTGCAAGGTGTACAAGGAGACCTCAGCTCCTCTGAGAGATACCTGGGAGGGGAAGTCAGGGGCGACATCCTGTAAGAGAGTGCCTCAACTAATTCTCCTTAGGAATAAAGAAGGGTCTCTGTGATGTATACAGAGAATAGATATTGATCCTACTAAGAGGTTGAGGCAATCAGGACCTGATAATGAGGCTAGGGAGAAGACCCCAGAAAGCCTGGACTGGACAATAAGCACTGGTACACAACAGACCATGCAATCAATGAGAAGGCTTAGACTTAGTGGCAAGGGATTTGAAACAAGGGAGCTCTGACAATCTGGAAAATACCTGTAAAAGCAAAGGTCTCTATGGGATAGAATAGCAGGGCTGGTGGGACAGTTCAAGAAGGGTGTGGGATAGCTTGAGGGTGGGTGTTTGATTTTTAAGTCGGGTATGAAATAGTTGGGAGAAATAACTGGGAGAAAGTGTAGTATAGCCATGGTTACAAGCATCTTGAAAAGCCTAGAAGTGATAATTGCTGTACTAAGAGCTCAACAACTCCCATTTTCTCTAGCACATCCACACAGTACACTAGATGTTTTAATAACAGTAGAGAAAAACTGTAATGTGGACTCCAAGCCAAACAATGAGTGAGTCGGCCCAGCATAGACATCACTTCAAAACGGAGCAATGAACATCCACCTACACAAAGAGGACCTCACATTTCTTCCTGTTTAAGTTTCTGGGCAAAGCATGAAGCCCCCAAACATCTCAAGGTCCCAAAAGATAGATCCCTAATTTTCCTCCAGTTACATGTGTAACTCTTCCTCTCAAGTAGAAACACCTCTTATTTACAGAAACAACTAGCAGGATCTTGAGTTTTCACTTGGCATCTTCCAGGGGCACTATGAGGTAAGATTTAACTCATATGCACGGTCACTCATCAAGCCATGGGGGTTTCATTTTCATATAAAACCACTACTTTTATTAAGCATTGTAGTCTTGAGTGGATATAGGATGGCAAGATTATTATTATTGGTGTCTTAGTTCATCCTCAGACATCCCTCTGAGGTATCAATGAATGTCTTTCCCCATAGATTACAGGCAAGAAAGCTGTCAGATTTGGGGCTACAGTCTATAGTCAGTCACATTGGCAGAACCAAGGCTAAATGCTTCTCTAGAGAGGTAGAGAAGCAGGCTCTTTCTCCCCTGCTCCACACAAGGACAATAGAGGCTAGGAGTCTGTCGTTTTCAAATTCTGATTGATTTAAAGGCAGACTATGTTTTATTAACTTGCCAAGTCTTTCAGGACTAACTCAAAAACTAAACCATGGATTTGTTAAAAAAAAGAAATCTTAAGCCACAGCCCTGAAGCTGAAAGAGAAGGTATGTCTTTATTAGTGTGTATTTGTACTTAGAATTGCACATGTCCAGATTTACTTTTAAATGAAGACTATTAAAAAATAAAAAGGACACAATGGAGGACTATTTCACAGGTCGAACAAGTGTAGCTAGCTCTCCATATCAGAATGTGGTAAGACTGCAATTGTAGACATTTTATCAATGGGCTGCAAATAGCACTTCACATCCATTCATAAAATCTAATCTTCAGGGTTTGCACTAGCACGTAAAATATTCATATTTATATGGGTTTTTTTGTAAACTGGTATCTTCATATTTCAGAGGTGTCTCAGAGTGAATTCATGTAGATACTTATGCTCATTAGCCAATAGAATACCTACAGTCCTGTCTTCATGATTACACAATAGAGTCACCTCCTATACAATTGTTACTAAAGATAAGGATGAAGTGAATTTTTCAAAATAGCTGCCTATCACCTACCACTGGTAAAGATGGTTTCCTACTCTCTAATTTATTTTATTTTATTTTTTTCTCTTAAATTGCCACTTATTGACAGCTACAGCAGCTTTGTTATTCCTCATTAAGAACTAACCTTATTGAGCTGGGAATCTCATCCCTCTGGTGTTTGTTAATATAGTTTTAGAAGAATCCTCCTATTTTGATTGGTTGCCACTCAGTAGGGTTTAAATGGGATGCACTTGTTGGCTGCCCAGCCCCATGGGGACGAGGTAGAGACAGACTCACTCAGGCTTCCTTTGAACACAGAAATGAAAATCAATAAACAATTTGAACTTCTTCAAGAAGAATTTTTCTCCTCTAATGAATATACAAGCTTGGTTACAGCTTAATTCAAAGACTGAATTTAGTGAGTGTTTTACCTGCACTATAGGCATGACAAACAGAAGTGCCCAACGACACATCCCACAGGGAGACTTACGGGTATTTTTTAAATCATACTCTCCCATCCCAAGCTACATAAAAATGAGAAGACAGCTCTAATCATATTTAGTTGAGCTAGAGCATTGAGAGAGAGGGTCCAGTGAGTTGCATCAATAGAATCTGTCTACAGATAGACTTTTAAAGGAAAGAAAATATGCAGATAATTAATAACAATGAAAATCTTAATTAAATCAAACAAATAAATCTTTTATCCAAGAGGATATTGTGTGTTTCTGTGTGTACATGTACACCTGCGTACATTCTTGGGGTGAAGGAATATGTCTACTGTACTATTATACCATCTTCAACCTTATTACCTTGAGATAAGGTATCTGACTGAACATGGAGTTAGTGTAGGGCCCCGGAATCTTAAGTGATCCTCCTGTCTCCACCTACCATGGCTGTGAGGTTAAGCATGTGTGTGACCATGCCCAGCTTTTTACATAGGTTCTGGGGATTTCAATTCAGGTCCTGAAGCTTTTGTAACAGGAGACAGTGACATCATGTGAGCCTCTGCATCAGAATTTATGGCACCCAAATTATTCTGTCTCTGTCATTGAAATACATACTGTTAATGTAGTCAGAAGTTTCTGGCCTGGCTGGTCCAAGGTCCTGACCTGTAGTCCACAGCCACTTAACCCCAAATAATGACTCAGATCTTATATTAATTACAAACTGTCTGGCCTAAGGCTCAGGCTTATTGCAAGTTAGCTCCTGCATCGTAACTCTACCCATTTCTACCAATCTGTTCTGCCACATGGCACGTGGCTTACCTGTACTTTTACATCTTGCTCTCTCAGTGGCAACTTGCAACATCTCCCTCTGACTCCACCCTCCTTCCCACTTTATATATGCTTGGATTTCCTGTCTGCTTCTAAGATACCTTGCCATAGGCTAAAACAGTTTCTTATTATCCAATGGTAAGTGAGAGCATACGAAAAGACATCCCACATCAATTTCCATTTTATGTCTAATCAAAAAGAAAGGTTTCAATTTCTTTTTTATTTTTATTTATTATTATTTTTGAATAAAGTATTATTTTTTATCCATGTATGGCCTTGTTCAAATCCCCTTCCTGCTCCCACCTCTCCCAGTCACTCTCTCTTCTCCCCATCTCCTTGTCTCTTCCCCAGCAAGGGCAGGAGATCCCAAGGTTCCATGGTGGCTTAGTTCAGCAATTCACTCCAGGCACATCTGCTTTCGTCATTCCAACATCAAGATTGGGTCACGTGTTCCTCTGGAGAGAATGGGCTCCAAAGTGCCGGTCTAAGGTGCTTCAGATCTAAAGCTGTTCAGTGGTTGTGGTTTGCAGCTTGGGTGTTTAAAGTGTTTAATGCTTTTTGTTTAAAGTCCACTAATGAGTGAGTACATCCCCTGCTTTTCTTTCTGGGTTTGTGATACCTCACTCAGGAGAATATTCTCCAAATCTATCCATTTGCCTGCAAATTTTAGGATATCATTTTTTCTCACTGCTGAGTAGTACTCCATTATGTAAATGAACCACAATTTGTTTTCTGAGAAATCACCATACTGCATTCCAGAGTGGCTGAACAAGCTTACACTCCCACCAACAATAGAAGGAGTGTAACCTCTCCACCTTAGACTGTCATCTATGTCTTTTATCTTAGCCAATCTGACAGGTGTAAGGTGGTATCTCAAAGTTGTTATGATTTGCATTTCTCTGATGGTTAAAGATGTTGAGCAATTTTTCATGTGCCTTTCAGCCATTCATAATTCTTCTGCTTAGAATTCTCTTTTTAGTTCTGAACCTCAATTTTTAATAGAGTTTTTAAAGGTTTTGGGCTCTAGTTTTTTTTTAGTTCTCTATATATTTTAGAGATCAATCTTGTGTCACTTGTAGGGTCGGTAAAAATCTTTTCCCATTCTGTAGGCTGTTGTTTTGTCTTATTGACTGTGCCCTTGGTCTTACAGAAGCGTCTCAGTTTCAGGTTGTCCCACTTATTGATTGTTGTTCTTAGTGTCTGTGATACTGGTGTTATATTTAGGAAGTGGTCACCAGTGCCAATGCATTGGAGGATATTTCCCATTTTCTTTTCCAACAAGTTCTGTGTGGCTGGGTTTATGTTGAGGTCTTTGATCCACTTGGATTTGGGTTTTGTGTAATGTGATAGGTTTGGATCTATTTGCATTTTCTACACACTACCATCCAGTTATGCCAACATCATTTGTTGAAGATACTATCTTTTTTCCATTGAACATTTTGGGTCTCTTTATCAAAAATCCTGGCTTTCCTGCTATAGCAAATAAAATTGAATATTTATCTGTTAAGGTCTGGAAAAAATTGTATTGGGATTTTGATGGGAATTGCATTGAATCTGTAGATTACTTTTGGTAAGATTGCCATTTTCCCTATGTTGATCCTACCTATCCAGGAACATGAGAGATCTTTTCATTTTCTGATATCCTCTTCAATTTTTTTATTCAGAGATTTAAAATTTTTGTCAAACATATCTGACACTTCTTTGGTTATAGTTACTCCAAGGTATTTACTGCTATTTGCAGCTATTATAAAGGATGATGTTTTCCTTGTTTCTTTTTCAGCCCTTTTATCTTTAGTATATAGGAGGGCTACTGATTTCTTTGAATCAATCTTGTATCCTGCTACATGGCTGAATGTGCTTATCAGCTGTAGAAGTTCCCTGGTAGAATTTTGTGGGTCACTTAGGTATACAATCATCTCATCTGCAAATAGAGATATTTTGACCTCTTCCTTTACAGTTTGTATCCCATTAATCCTCTTCCGTCCTCTGATTGCTTTAGCTAAAACTTTGAGAACTATATTAAATAGATAAGGGGAGAGGGGACAGCCTTGTCTAGTTCCTGATTTTAGTGGGATTGCTTTGAGTTTTTCTCCATTTAGTTTGATGTTGGCAGTCAGCTTTTCGTAAATCGCCTTTATTAAATATTATTATATTTAGGTATTTTTCCTGTATTCCTGCTCTCTCCAGGACTTTTATCATGAAGGCATGTTGGATTTGTCAATGGATTTTTCAGTATCTAGTGAAATGATTATGTGATTTATTTCCATCATATTTCCTTCAATTTGTTTATATGATAGATGACATTTACAGTTTTATAAATGTTGAACCATCCCTGCATTTCTGGGATGAAGCCTACCTGATCATGGTGGATGATATTTTTTTTATATGTTGTTGTATATGGTTTGCCAGAATTTTGTTGAGAATTTTTGTATCAACGTTCATGAGGGAAATTGGTCTGTAATTCTCTTTCTTTGTTGCGTTTTTGAGTGGCTTGGGTATCAGGGTTATTATGGCTTCATAAGAAGAGTTTGGCTATATTCCTTCAGTTTCTACTTTATGGAACAGTTTGAGGAGTATTGGTATTAGATCTTCTTTGAATGTCTGGTAGAACTCTGCACTGAAACCATCTGGGCCTGGGCTTTTTTTTATTTTGGAGGCTTTTAATGATAGCTTCAATTTACTTTGATGTTATAGGTCTGTTTAGGTATTTAATCTGATCTTGATTTAATTTTGTATATAGTACCTGTCCTGAAAGTTGTCCATATCTTCTAGGTTTTCTATTTTATGGAGTATGGATCTTCAAAATGTGACCTGATAATTCTCTGGATTTCCTGGGGATCTGTTATGTCCTCCTTTTCATTTCTGATTTTATTGATTTGGATAATCTCTCTCTGCTTTTTGCTTAGTTTGGATAGGGTTTATCTATCTTGTTAACTTTCTCAAAGAACCAACTCTTTGAATCATTGATTTTCTGTATTATTTTTTGTTTCAATTGTGTTGCTTTCAGCTCTAATTTTGATTATTTCCTGCCATCTATTCCTTCTAGGTGAGTTTGCTTCTAATTGTTCTAGGACCCTCAGCTGTGATGTTAGTTCTCTTGTGTGGGATTCCTCTAGTCTTTTTATGTAGGCATCTAGTGGTACGAATTTTCCCCTTAAGGCTGCGTTTATTGTATCCCATAAATTTGGGTATATCGTGTACTCATTTTTGTTAAATTTTAGGAAGTCTTTGATTTCTTAATTTCTTCCTTGACCCAGAGATGGTTCAGTTATGTTTAGTTTCCATAAGTTGATACGCTTTCTGTGATTCTTGATGTTGCTAACTCTTACTTTAGACCCTGGTGATCTGAAGTGGTACAAGGTGTTATACACATTTTTTGGTATCTGTTGATATTTGCTTTATGACCTAGTATGTGGTCAATTTTAGAGAAAGTTCCATGTGGTGCTGAGAAATATGTTTTTGTTTGGGTGGAGGGTTCAGTATATATCTACTAAGTCCATTTGGGTCATAACTTCTGCTAGATCCCTTATTTCTCTGTTGAGTTTTTGTCTGGTTGACCTATCCAAGGGTGAAAGTGGGGTACTGAAGTCTCCCACTATTAGTGTGTCAGGTTTGATATGGGGTTTAAGATTTAGAAATGTTTCTTTTACATATGTAGGTGCCCTTGTGTTGAGGATATAGATTCAGGATTGAGATTTCAGCTTGGTGAATTTCTCCTGAGATGAATAAGTCATGACCTTCCTGATCTCTTTTTATTGATTTCAGTTTAAAGTCTATTTTGTTAGATATTAGAATGGCTACACCAGCTTGTTTCTTAGGGCCATTTGATTGGAAACTCTTTTCCCAAACCTTTACTCTGAGCCGTGTCTGTCTTTAAAGTAGAGGTGTGTCTTGTATGCAGCAGAAAGATGGTTTCTGTTTTTGTATCCATAGTGTTAGGGTGTGTCTTTTCATAGGTGAATTGAGTTCATTGATATTAAAGGCTATTAATGAGAAATGATCAATATTTCCCATCACTGTTTGTAGTAGCTTGTCTTTTTTTTTGGGGGGGGGGCATGTTTCTTCTGTGGCCTTATCAGTTGTCTGTGGTTACATGGGTGTTTCTGGTTTCCTCATGTTGGAGTTTTTCTCTAAGATTTTTTGCAGAGTGGGGTTTGTAGTTAGATATTGTTTAAATCCGTTTATGTCATGAAATATCCTGTTTATTCCATCTATGTCGATTGTTTTGCTGGGCACAGTATTCTAGGTTGGCATCCATGTACTTCTAGTGTCTGTATAATGTCTGACCAGGACCTTCTTACTTTCATTGTTTCCATTAAATAGTAGGGTGTTATTCTGATGGGTCTCCCTTTATAGGTGATTTGACCTTTTTCTTTTGCAGCTCTTAAAATTTTTTCTTTGTTCTGTATGTTTTGTGGCTTGATTGTTATATGGCGAGCGAATTTTTTTGGGGGGGTCATATCTATTTGGTGTTCTGTAAGCTTCTTGTATCATTATAGGCATTTCCTTCTTTAAGTTAGGAAAGTTTTTTTCTATAATTTTATTGAGTACATTATCTGTGCCTTTGAGCTGGTATTCTTCTCCTTCTTCTATTCCTATTATTCTCAGGTTAGGTCTTTTCATAGTGTCCCAAATTTCCTGGACATTTTGTTTTATGACTTTTTTGGTTTTAGTGTTTTCTTTAACTGATATATCTATTACCACTATTAAATCTTCCACCTCAGAGATTCTCTCTTCCAAATCTTGAATACTGTTGGTTATGCTTGAATCTGTAGTTCCAAGTCATTTTTTCAGGTTTTCTATTTCTAGTTTTGTCTCAGTTTGTACCTTCTTTATCACTTCTATTTCTGTTTTTAACTCTTGGCAAATTTCTTCCACCTGTTTGTTTTCTTTTCCTTGGTTTTCTTTATTTTCTTTCAGGGCTTTGTTCATATCCTCTAATTTTCTGTTTGTATTTTTTTCTATTTCTTTGAGGGAGTTTTATATATTCTCTTTTAAGGCTTCTATTAGTTTCATAAAGCTGTTTTTAAGGTCATTTCCTTCTGTTCCTTCTTTGTTGTTATGTTCAGGTCTTGAAGCTATAGAACCACTTGCTTTTTCTGGTGGTATCTTGTTGACCTTCATATTGTTGTATGTATTCTTGCACTGCCGCCTGCCCATTGTTTCCCCAGTTTACTCTTGGTTAGTTCTTGGTCAGCTCTTAGTGAATTGTTGGTCTGAGGGCTCCTAATCAGCTATGTGTTCAGCGGGTCGGCTGTTCTTGTGAGGTTGCAGTGTTATGCCAATCGTCACCTCTTGACCTCTCACCTCTCAGCTGTGTGCCCAGGGACTTAGCTGTTCCCCACTGCTATTACACCAGCTATGTACTGGGTGGGTTGTGCTCTGCACTGAAGCCAAGAAGCCTACTCAGGGCCTTGGTTCAGGTGGTGGAAGTCACCCTCTGACCTCGGACCTCTCAGCTGTGCTTTTACGAACTCCTCTAATTCCTTGCTGCTATTGCACCACTCTGGTCTGTGCAGACTGTGCTCCTCACTGAAGCCAAGTTTCTTACCTCTGAGGTGTGTGCCTAGGACCAAGGGAACCAGCTGTTCCCCAGCTGCTACTTTCCCAGCTGTGTTCTGGGCAGGCAGTGCTCAGTGCCGGAACATCAGAGTGGCCATTCAGGTCCTGGGATCAGGGGCTGGAGTCACCTTCCTAGCTCACTTTTAAAATAAAAGATCTATCTATCTATCTATCTATCTGTCTGTCTGTCTGTCTGTCTGTCTGTCTGTTTGCCTGTCTATCATCTATCTATAAGTCTATATATCTCTATCTTTCCATCTCTTTATTTTATTTGATCTCCTTCTCACTGTGTACATGTGTGTGAGTGCCAGTATGAGTTTATATGCACCATATAGGAGTCTGCAGAGGCAGAAGAGGCTATCAGATCAGTTATAAACTCCTTGATGTGGGTGCTTGGAACTGATTTTTGGTCTTCTGGAAGAGTAACAAGTGCTCTTAACTGCTGAATCCATTTTTTAGCCCTCAACTCACATTTAATGAGATGAGTATTGTGGAGAGAAGATAGACCTCCTTCTGAGGTCATAAATGGAAATGCAACTTTCTCCCTCTCTATCTCCTTTGAGTTCCTTTCCCCAAAAGAAAACCACTTGCCATGTCATAGGGACAGTCAGGCAGCATATGCAGGCATCCTTGAGTTAACGAACAAAGATCTCACATCTACAGGCAAGACCATAGGCCATCTTTGCCCACGTGCCTGAATCCCTTGGAAATAGACTCTCAGGCCGTGAGCCATTTTTCATTTGCAGCCTCAGTCCATAGATTAAATTTAACCTTAGGAGAAACATCAGACTGGCATCATCCAATTGAGCCTTTTCTACATTCAGAACCTTCTAAAATGTTAGATAATAGACATTGTTCTAAGTTTTCACGTGGGAACAGCTTACTGTGTTGAAAGTATACCATCAGCCTTATTTTCTATCACTTATCAGGTTATAAAGTCTTAGAATGAATCAACCAATGAGCTATCTATTCAGTCATTCAAACAAAGAAGTATACATTTACTACTTAATCCTCCCAGGTCCATCAAAATCCTATACTTCCTCTGCATTTCCCTCATCTTCTGTTACTCACACTGATCCTATCTTAACTCATTTTTCAATTGCTGATTCTTTCAGTTGGTAGCATACACTTTCTCACATAATCTTGCTTTAATTGGCTTAGATGTGTTACATCTGGCAATCTTCCCAAATGAAAAGGTCCTTCATATCTTAAATATTTAAAAATATTTCTAAAGCCTTTTGGACTCAATACATCTTAATTAATTGAAGGAGCAATCGTTCCTTGAAATTGCTTGACTCCCAGGAAAGCTAGATAAATGGCTATTTGCTTTGGACCAAATGCTGCACTAAGGTTGCAGCTTGAGAAGTCTGCTTCTCTCCTCTGTGCCTGTCATGTCTGTTACCACTTCAGCAAACTTTCCTGAAAAGGACCAGAGAGTAAATATCTTGGTTTTCCTGGGCATTTGTATCTACTCAAACTTGTGATTTGGTTAAGTCACAATTAAACTTTATTTTAAAAAGCAAACGACAAAACAGTTTGGACTCTAGGGTGGTTGTTTGCAGCCACATGCTGTGGGATGATATTTCCTAACATTTCTACATCACAGGAATCAGCTGGAGATTGTTTTAATGTAAACACACCCACCCCCAGCTGTGCTTTCAGTTTACAGTTGGAAAAACTGGAAAAACTTAAAGAATTAAGTTCACTGTTTCCCTAGTACTAAGGACTTTGAAAGAATATGCTTGTGCTCACTTGCTTTTCTCTCTCTCTCTCTCTCTCTCTCTCTCTCTCTCTCTCTCTCTCTCTCTCTCCTTCTCTCGTTTCTTTCTTCCTGTACAGCCTATGATAGTCTAAAACTTACAGTGTAGCTGAGGTTGCTTTGAACTCTTTTGAGTTCCAGGCATGTGTGCCTAGTTAAAAAAAAAAAAAAAATCACATTTGTTGATACTTAAGAGTATTCATGCTATTGCAAGATCTCAAGCCTGCCCCAAGGATTGCTGAGTTTCTCAGAACATAGAGCTACACTTCTTATTATAGAAAAGACAAGAATGGGTAAGACAATTACTTCTTGATTTTCTTCATGAAAGTCAATGTCACCAGGAAAGCCTAGGATCTGCTCCTTCACTGTGGACCTTAGGTATTCAGTCGCTTCACTTACTACTCTGCACAGCACATCATCTTTTTAGAAATATTATTCCTTTCAAAAATGAAGCTTTTGAAAATATAGAATTTAGAGACATAACATGAAATAAGATGATTAGCAGAAACAGATAACCTGGAGCTGGAGAGATGGCTCTGTGGATAAGAGCAAATACTGCTCTTTCAGAAGACCAGAATTTCATTCCCAGCACCCAGTGGCTAATGACCTCCTGTAACTCTAATACCTCTGGCCTCTGTGGACACCACATCCAACATATTCACATCCAGACACACACACACACACACACACGACTAAATAGAAAATATTCTTTACAAAAGAAATGCAGTGGCATTGATAGATGAAAATATCATAATAAGACCCATTATTTTTTATGCCAACTGAGATAATTTTTGTTTAAAAATATGACAAAAGTTGAAACAAAAAAGTGGCTGATTCTTGGAAAGAACTACAGTATCAAACATATGATTGGTTCAAAGCCAAAATTAAAACTTTTTAAAGGGAATTTCTTATATGATCCCAGTTTTGTCCTATCAGTTCAGTGAGCTATTTAGTACTAATGTTTCATCACCTTTTACTTTATCACAAATCATTTTGTTTTATAATTTCAGCAAAAAAAAATAAATGATCCAAGAAAAGTAACCCTTATCATTAGCCCCAGCTCTCCCTACAAGTCTGCAGCTAGAACTACCATAGTTGTCAAGATGGAGATGGGTGGTTCTTGATGATTATAACAGTTTAGACTAACAGGCCATATGCTGGTAGAGTAAGTCCAGTAGAACTACCCTGAGCAGGCTAAAGTTCAACATCAAATTAATATGTGATGTAACTGTTTTTAACCTTCCTTGTTCTCATCCAACTGCAAGATACCCAACAAAACTGGAAGGAAGCTTATGGGATATCTTAGCCATCAACACAGTAAATGACAGGCTTTCTGAAATAAAGATGTGATGTGTTGCAGAGTGTCTTTCTATATGCTGTGAATATCATTGGTTAGTAAAGAGACTGTTTTGGCCTATGGAAAGATATATTAGAAGCAGGTGGTTTACATTGTAAATAATTATCCCACTTACTGGTTGAATAAAACACTAATTGGCTGAAGGCAGACAGAAAGTGTGGGCCAAGCTACCAAACTAAGAAAACTCTGGGAACAGGAAGAGCAGAGTAGAGATGACAGAGAGACCAGCAGAGAAGCCAGCAGATGCAGAGGACAACTATGCTGCTCTGAGAAAAGGTACCGAGCCACATGGCTGAACAAGATAAGAATCATGGGTTAGTTTAAGAATTAAGAGTTAGCAAGTTATATGCCTGGGCCCTAGGTCAATCAGCATAAAATTAATATAAGCATCTGTGTGTTTCTGTGGGACTGCAGGATTCTGAGTTTGTGAGTCAGGACCACAGGCCAAACAGGCCAGAGACTTACGATTACACAGATGGGAAATTCAAGCATAGATACAGGAGAATGAGGGTGGAGTCATGCCAAGGAACAATATGTAAAGGAATTCAGGTAAGCCATGAGCCATGTAACAAAACAGATTAATAGAAATGGGTTAAGATGTGACAGCTATCTAGCAATAAACCTGAGCCGTAGACTGAATAGCATGTAATTAATACAAATGTCTAAATCATTTTGGGGGGTGGGCTAAACAGTGGCATCCAGGTCCAGACCTCGGGGCAAGGCTGGGCCAGAAACTTTTACAGCAGTGATGCCCAGGCTTGTGACCAAGAGATCTATGGTTTCAACATGTTCTACCATCTGAAAGGAGCCAGGTACTCAAGGCTCAGCACAAGTACAGCTGAGCACATATGTAAGGTACAGTATTTTATCTTGGCATTCAATACATTTACTGGCTCAAAGATGAGTTATAAAATTGTGTCTCCACAGTTGAAATACACATGTTTATAACTACAAAACAGACAACACAATTGAGCTTCATGGTTCAAGCCTTAGTTCCAGCATACACCATCATCTAGCAGAGTAGCTGAGTTTGAGTTAATGCTTAACTATCCTTGTGTTATATTTTAAGCTCTGCTGTAATGAGATGAATAAATATTGATTGGCTTAAGTGAAATATGGAACCAGTTCAAGTGCTGACATGTGTGTGTGTACCATTTAGGAAGGAAAAGAAGATTGATTCCGTTTACAGGGACTGACTGATGTTCAATCTGGGCTTCTCGCTTGTTACCTGTCTCAGGGAAAACTGCAGCCAATGACTTGGCACATTTTCACTGTCTTTTACAAACCCTCACTGACTGTACTTTTTTATTTTATTTGTGTATCTTCTTTTCTTGAAACTGTCATGAAATTTCCCTGTGTCAGTGCCAAATTTTGAATGTATGAAATTTGTACACCTTAAGGTTATTTATTAGCCTTATTTTTAAAATATTTACTTCTAGATGGCAAAATATTTTTTGTTAATGGGGCATAGTGTCATAACTCAACTCATATACATTTGATCAAATTAGGGTAGTTATCATTTCCATCTCCCTGTGTTTGATCACTTTTATAGACATTGGGTACCTTAGACTATTCTCTCTTAGCTCTGTGAGGTCTACAGTAGGTTGTCAAGTACTGTAATTTTGCTCTTGTACTATGTCTCATTGGAACAGCTTTGCACCTCTGATTTGTTTTGGAGCCTCAGATTGTCCTCTAAGTAGTCTCCCTTCGGGCTTCTAGTTCCCTCTGCCATACTCCTTCCTCTATGTGGTTAGCGGCTTCAGTTTCCCCCAGGAGTATGAGCATGGGTTGTCTTTCCAGGCCTGATGCATCTCACTTAACACAACGTCCTCCATATAAATGCTGGATTTTCATATTCATTTTTTCACTGATAGACAGACATCTCAGTTAGGGCCAGATTGTAGCGGAAAATCAGGAACTATATATGTGAACGATCGCGTCATAGGACTGGAGTCGAGTGGGGTGTGGTTAACTGAAAAGGATTCCGGAAGTAGACCTTCGAGGGAGGGGACCAGGACAGGAAGTCATCATTCTCTCACGAGAGTTCCCCGACCGGGTGCGCAGTTCAGCCCAGCTGCCCGGGAGTTCGGACATACGGCGTGGGGATGAAGAATCTTCCTTAGAAAGGCTCCGGTGCGCTGCAACCTCATCCTGTCATCTTCTCTTAAAACCGGCTCTGTTTTGTAAGCGAATTTCACAAAATAAACCCTGTTTAAAACATATCTCAGGGCGGGTTTTTACCACGATACCAGATCTTAGCCACTGTGAATGATGTTGCAGCAGCGAACAGGGAAGTACGGACGCTGGACATAGTGATTTCGTTTTCTTCATGTCTGTGGCCAGTGGTGGATTGCTGGCTCACATGCTGATTCCACAGAAATTCCTGATTTTTTTTCTAGTTCTGTGAAGGATGGTTGGTATCTCAGTGGAACTTTATTTGAAGTCGAGGATAATATTACATTGTAAAAAACAGTATAAGAACATTAACTTTTCTAATCAATGAACCTGTCTTTCCAGTTTTTGTATTTTGTGTAATCCCTTTCATCTGTATGTTATGCTATTCATCACAGAAAGCTTTTCCCTCCCTTTATTAACGTTTTCCTAGATAAGTTTCTTTGGTAGCCATTTTGATTTCTATGCAGTTTAATCATCATTATGGAATGATACTATTTTTGTGTTAATTTGTATCCATAAAACATTAAATTCTTCATCAGTTCTATCAACTCTGCAGAAGTCTTTATAGATTTTGACATATGAAATTATGTCTTCTTTATTTTCTATTTTAATTCCCTCCTACACTTTTTTTTTTTAACAGAATTACTCTAACTGAGGCTTACAATTTTGCTGACCAGGAGTAGTGAAGGTCAATCTTCTTGTTGTTCTCTGTTCCTTAGGAGTAAGTTTGTTTAGGTTTGTCTTTTTAGCATAGTGTCTGTGGGTTTGTCGCATGCAGCCTTTTCTGTGTTAAGAAAGACTCCTTTTATACCCAAGTTCTGGCTCCTCATTTTGCAAAGGATTAAATGCATGTTCTCCATCAACTGGGATGGTCATGTTTTCTTTCCTATTTAATCCATTGGTAGGTGTATCCAGAAGATTTTCTGTCCCACCCAAGCCCTCAGGACAAATATCTCTAACATGTGGTCCTACAGCAGCTTGTAAATAAATTACTTAGAGGTTTATATTAATTAAAAACTGTTTGGCCTATGGCTCAGGCTCACTACCAATTAGCTCTTATAACTTAACTCAGACCATTTCTATTAATCTATGTATCACCACTTGGCTTGTGGCTTACCTGTGGTCCATTACATCTTGCTCCCCTGCCAACTGGCAGCATCTGCCCTAAATTTGCCTTCCTTTTCCCTCTCTTCTCTGCTTGGATTTCCCACCTGGTTAGAAACATAGGCCAGAACAATTTCTTTATTAACCAATGGTAGTAACATATACTCACACTGTACAGAAAGACATCCCACATCAGATGGCTGTGATAAATATACCTTGATTTACATACACAGAACCATTCCCTGTATAAGCCCCAATTGGCCATTGATAGTGATTTGTTGAAATTTTTCTGTAGTTTTCACACACACACACACACACACACACACACACACACACAGGAACTAAAAAAGAAGCATTTACAGGGAACATGTAACCAGTATTGAATGCAAAATTACATACCGGTGAGCAAATCTTACAGAACTTTGAAACAGTTAAAGTACAAAAAATTTATGCAAACCTAGACTTGTCTCAGTAAGATTTGTAGATCTCTATTCCCAAATAATGTGAAGCCAATGCTGTATTCAGGGAATTCCCTGAAGCTGGAGGATTAATGATGCTTTTTTGGTCATATACCAAGAAACAGTTTGATCTCTTTTAAAACAAAGCAATGCACTACTCTATGTCCAAGCAACACTGCTCCAGGAAACACGTTTGTCATTCAAAGCCAAAAAGTAATTTTAATCTAACAAACATCTTCAGTTTGCTGAGTTTATCAGAGAATGAAAGTCTTTAGGGAAAGCCTGAAAATGAACAGTAACAATTTGATAGGCAGCTTTTCCTTTAGAGTGAAATTAGAGGGCCAGGAACGCTTAACCAAAATGTTCCAGGCTTCCCCAGTCACTGATTTTTTCAGCCAAGATCACCCCTTTGACATTGAGGGAGGGGAATATAGTCATTAATCTTAGAACTGTTAGAAGGGACAGCCTTCCCTTCTTAGCCCTTTGATCACATAGGGTTTCCGTATTTTCTGCATTGGTCTTATTTGGTAAAAATGAACCTGGGAAGTGACATATATATATATATAATGGGTCAAGATGTTGAGGTCACCCAGAGCTCTATGGAGATTTTTCCAGATTCACAGCGGGGATATTATGTGATGCCACATTTTCACAAGCAGTGACTAGGTGGGACCTCAACTCAGAATCCCCAGCTTATGTGCTTACATAGCAGGTGTGTTTCCTCTGGACTTCCTGGTAAGATATAGTATGTAATATAGATGGCTATGGTGACTGCTGGATAGGATGAATGGGGGAGATTATGCAACATGAATAGACATAAAAACAGTATCAGTAGGAATAAGATATTCTTACTAGAGACTGGAAGAAGCTTGCAATATTTTATTGCCTGCCCCAAGATGCCAGTAGGCATCATGAGATCAATAAAATTTCCTAAGATTCAATGAGCCAAACTATGCTGTCTCTCCAGTACATTACCCTGGATCCCAGGGAGGCTGTGGTGCTGAGCCAGGGGTCCTGGTAATGCTAACTGCCATTTACTTAAGATAACAAGTGATCTGTGAATATCCTCATTCAAGACAGACAAGAAGTGACAGCAGAATGAAGAAATGGGGTTTCCTTCTTCAGTATGTAAAGTGTGAGGTGTCTGCCATTGCTGTGACATATCACAGTCAACTTGAGGCTTAAAGTAACAAAAATGTGTTCTTACAAGGTTTGGGCATCTAGAAATCTGAAGGAAGCTAGAAGAGGAGAAGCCCTTTCTTGCATCTTCCAGCTTCTGATGTTTGGTGGCTATTATTATTATTACTATTATTTTGCTGCATCATCTAATTCATGTGCTGGTGGTCATATTGCCTTCTCCTTTTCTGCCCATGTTTTCTTTCTTCAGGACCGTCTGGTTGTTTTTAGAGCCCACCTACATAGGATACTATCTCCAGAGCCTTCATAACTGCAAAGACACATTTACAGTTCCAGGAATGTGAACAAGGTCGCTGCAGGAAGAAATCAGAAAAAAAATACTAGGTTTCTGTGTTGAGTTCTCTCCTAAAAACTTTATTTCTATTGATTTTATGCTGTCAGAAAACCATGTTGTAGGCATATCCACCTTTGCCACCAGGCAGCTCTTTTCTCTTAGACAAGTCATTTCACCTGTTTGGTTGACCATTTTTCCATTAGCAAAATCATAGGTCAGATTAGACTGTATATATTTTTCTCTTACAGGTCTGCAATTTTGTTGATCCTAATGATACTTCCCAGTACCATTTCTCAGTTATCTGCATTGACCAGAAACTTCCATAGCCATACCTTTCCTTGAGTTCTACCTAAGTATGTGTGGAGTCTGAGCCCCTCCCTCAGACACAGCCACCATCACCACCTAAGAATGACCACCTAAGTATGCTCTAACCACTCCTATACTGGTATAATGCTGTGGTGATATACTGTGTATCTAAAGAAGTTTGCCTGAAGATCAGAGGACAGAGTCAGCCACATATTTAGTCATAAAGGTCAGACTGTGGTGACACACATCTTTAATTTTAGCGCTAGGAAGTTTGAACCAGGAAGTGGTATTGCTGGGTAGAGAAAAGTTTATAAAGGAAGAGACAGAACTCAACTCTTCCCTTTCTAATGAGAATTCAGAGGCAGTCTGAGAATTCATGGAGACAGGATCTATCTATTTCGGCCAGAGGAGTTGGCTTGGTGGGAAGTGGCTGTGGCTTATTCCTCTGTCTCTCTGATCTTTCAGCTTTTCCCCAATATCTGACTCCAGATTTGTTTGTTTGCTTTTTTATAAGACTAATTAGAATTAGAATTCATTCAATATAATGCTTTTGTTCTAGTGGTCCTGGCAGCATAAATCCAGGGCAATCATACTGATTTTGAACTTTATTTCAGTGATGAACTGCTATAACAAAATATCTGAGGCTAGTCAATTTATTAAAAAGAAACTTTTTTTCCAGGTCTACAAGCTAGGGAAGACTAGATAGAACCTCTGGCAGAGAACCAACTCTGCTTCCAAGATAACATCTTGAGTTTGCATCATGGTGGAAGGGATGGAGTGAGAAAATGCTTTAACTCCATTAATTGATTGATACCTCTAGATCTATTTGAGCTCCACAGACCCCACACCTTCACATAGTATTGCTTTGAGGATTACGTTTCATTATGAATTTTGGAAGGAACACATTTGAACCACAGAAGCCAGCAGCATTATTATCATAAGTCTCTCTTTCTAAAATGATCTGATTGACACATTAAACTGTGGTACCACAATAATGGCAACTATCAGTGTGATGTTTCATCTTGCTCATCAGCTTGACTGGATCTGGAGCCAACTAAGAACCTGTTTTCTCTGTGGGCCTGGGGGTGTATTTCCTGAGAGAGTTGACTGAAGGGTAAAGTGAATTGTCTCTTTTTGTGGTGACCCAGATATAAAGACATCCAAATGAAAAGATATTGAGTTTTGTCTGCCTACCTTGACCCACTGTTGGTGACTAGACCTGCCCTGCCAATGCTATTCACCTCTGCCATAAGAACCTGGTTTCTCCCATTGTTCAACATGGACTGATGGCCAGTGGGTATCCAGGAATCTTTTAGGCCTTCAATACAATATTGGGACTACTGAGGCACCAAGTGTTGAGGACTGAGCAGCTGTTGAGTTCTCAACCCTTTCACTGTGTGGATATTCATTATTGGCTATCCAGCACAAGTCGACCTAATAAGTCTCTCTTTGCATTATATATTTAGCTACCAATGCTACTTGCCCAAAGAGCCTTGATTAACAGTTAGCACCTTATTTCCTCTTAAAAAAAGTAGATAGGGTTCAGCAAGATGGTTCATCAAGTAAGAAACTTTTTGCAAAGTCTGAGGACCTGAATTTGGATCCCCGAACCCACATAGTTGAGGGAGTGACAGAATTCTCCTGAGTAGTCTCTGACCCATCCCCCAACCATCGCATACTAACTAAATAAATAAAAATGATGTGAAGAAATTTAAATAATACAGCAGGTAAGTTCAGAGGTTTACTTTTCAAGACAAATTCCATATGGCTCCTCTGTACTCACCAGCCCAGTTTTCCAGCTGTCATGCTAGCTGTGATGAGTATAGATGCATCTTAACTCCAGTCCTTTCTATATGTGCTCATCTTTAACAAAAAGCAAGAACATTACATCTGCATCTATACTGGCATTCACACAATGAATGGGCTCAAAAAAAAAAAAAAAGATTAAAAAATTGAATTTGGAACAACACTGTGGGAAAGAGCCAAGATGTAGAGCTAAGTCTTCTGGCTTCCTTGTTAAATTAGGAAAACCTAGATGCTGTTTGCCCTGCCACTGGAACCCCACAGGGTACAGCTACTCGTGACCATCAAGGGATTAATGGTGCATTTTAATTGTTCTTACCAGAGGTTATGCATGCACTGAGCCATGCTGGAGGCCGAGCTACATGTGACCTGCTGGCAAACTCCAAGATCTCCCTGTATGCCTCTGATGAGGGGTTTGATAACAATCATATACTGGCAAAATGTCACCTCAGGCATCTGAACTCCCAGAAGCCTTGGTCCCGTGAGGCCAGCAGCTACTGGTCCATAAAGTCTGCATTGGCCAATCTTTCTGTCCCCTGGCCAGATGTAAGCCATGAGCATGCACTTTGGTTCAGTGCATTCCACCCTGCAAGGGAGGAATTTATCACTATACTAAGGCAGGGGGGAGACAGGGATACTGTGCTACACACACAGAATGTCTTCTAAATGTCAGGGTGAGCTGTGAATTTGGCAAGCTTTTACTCAGCCCCAGTTAACATTTCCCTCCAATCCCCAAGCAGAAAGTTTATCCCGGCTGGCAGCTTGCTTGTAAGAGGGCCATCAATACATAGTGATCAGCTCAGCTCAACAAGCCACAGAAAAAGACAAAAGTAGAAACCTGTGTCTGTGTCTTCTTAAGTGGATTAACAGCGACTTCTCTTGTGGGAAAGAAAAAAGCCTTGTCACACTGGGAAGTGTTTTGCTTGGAGGATAGAGGCCAGGGCCCATTCATGGTGACCACAGTTCATTTGATCATAATGAGAAATGGCCTACCTAAAGCAAATCTCAATGAGGAAAGAAATGGTCACGGCAATTAAAAGCTATATGTACACAATAAAAAAAGCTTCCATTACATTGAGTGCCAGCCTCATGAGTGCAGAGACCAGTGTACTAGAAGCTTCATTATCTGGAACAATAGCATCCATGTTGCGCATAGGTATTCAGGGCCTGCCACAGCTTGATTTCTACTGTTCCTTTGCTCTGTGCCATTTTTTTTCACTAAGTGTAGAGAGGTGTAAGAAGTTGTGAAACAGGAACAGAAAATCACAATAACAGCAACAATAACAAAACGCTCTTGCTTTAATTAAACTTTGAGGGTAGTGGAGCTAAATATGCTAATCAATTTGTCAAAACTTGTATAATGAGATGTTTCTCTCTTCCAGGCACCGCACTCATGGGGTGCAGTACAGAAAACAAGCTCCCTACCTAGGCTTATATTTCGCTGACAATAAACCTTGCTGTTATATTTCAGACATCTCTGTCTCCAGTAATCTCTTTAAGTGATTGAGATTCAGGCATTACGATACAAATACAGAAAATTAAGTCTTTGAAAAAGATCATGGGGCTAAGAGCTCAAGAGGGGGGGGGGCCTCAGGACAAGCGTCTACTCAGATATTTCCTTAAACATAGGACAAATAATTTTGAAGAGAGGGAGAGAAAGAAACAGGTAGGAGACCTGTGGAGGGAGGGAGGGAGGGAGAGAGAGAGAGATAGAGTTGAAGGCAACCACAACAATGCAGTGAATTAGCACAGCCACATGACTGGTGTCTCTTGAGAGTCCTTCAGATTTATTAAAGAGCAAAGTTTCCTTCTCGTTGTAGAGAAAGGTATGGAACAATTGTGGAGATGTCACCTCATGACTACCCTTTTACATGAGCACCCAGTGCTCTACTGTCAGGACCTTCCCACTTCCCTGTTCACTAACCACTGCTCTTCCTCCATAGTTCTGCGTGCTTTGCACTCAGACCACTAGAATAGTGACTTCTCATCCATGTGACACAGCCTATGATTGGGTCCCTACATTAGAATTTCTGCCACCTGAAATATAACATTTTTCTATGAAAAATGTTCTTCAGCATTCAGACCAGTGATTACAAAGGGAAGAAATGCTTTATTTGAAAATGAATTCTTGGGAAACTGCAAAAGAAAGCAAAAGCCCATCAATTAGTTTGTTAAATATATTTTTAAAAATTTAGTTTCCTGAGACATAGTCCAGCTAGAATCATTATCCAATATTCTTGTAAAAAAAATACACAATCTTTTTGTAAAAGAACATTTAAGATTTAAAAGTATGTTTAAGATTTAAGCACACTTTTAAAAAATGTTCCTTAATTTAAGATAGTCTTACCCTTTGGCATCCTAAAATTACGTTATTGCTTAGTGTCTCATATATTTAGCCATATAAGAGATCCTCTAAATGAGTATTAACGTGCTAGATTTTAATGGTAAAGATCAATATAGAAAAATCTAGTACAAAGCCTGATCCATCTGAGGGATCTCTGTCTAGGCAAAGAAGACAGACCAAGAGACACCTATTTATAAACAGTAGTAAGCACCTATTACATGCTAATAATAAACTAACTAGACAACTGTTATCCCCAGTAGATAGAGATTAAAATCCAACTAAGTTCTAAAGTCAAGAGAAGATGTAAATTTTCTACCATAACTATCAGCTAAACTTGAATACTTTGTATTAACACTGGAAAATATCTCCAACTTAATTTATAATTAAATTCCATAACGTAAATGCCAAGCATGGAGGCACAGGCTATGATTTTCAGAATGCACAACATAAATAACTCAGCAATTGTGGATACTTAGGAAATCCAGGTGCTTCACCACTAGGAATGCTCCCCATCTCTCTTTGACAAATAACAAAACACAGAGATACGGACTGGTGACTAGAGCAACAGAATTGTTCCAGGCTGAATTGTGTCTGGCTCATGTCCACAGCCATATGTGGAAATTTTAAACCCAGTGTGTCTGTATTTGGACATTGGGATTTAGGGGAAGTAATTAGGGTTAAATGAAGTCGAAAGAATGGAACTCTAATTTGATAACATTGGTTTTCCCTCCCCTTCCCCCTCCTTCCCTCCCTCCCTTCTCCCTGACATGCACAGAGCAAAGGTTATACAAGGATATCATGGCTACAAGCCATCTGCCTGCAACCAGGAATGAAGCCCAAAAAAAGAATTAAATCTTCCAACATCCGAATCTTTACTCTCATCTTCAACAACTGTGAGAAATAAATTTCTGCTGTGGAAATTAATCAATCCATGGTATTTTCTTATGCTTGTTCCAGTTTTGCATTATCAAATTCCTGATCAAAGCCCCTTGTATTATCAGTATAGAACCAACGTTCATGGAATATTTGTAAACAATGCTCCTCTGCTCTGACCATCAGGGTGGTGTAAGATGACTTACCACCATGTCCAAATTCCAAAGACAAGACAAAAACCAGCATCCTTCCCTGGAGGGTGCCACCCACAAACCACACACTATTTTCTTGCACCCTACTAGGTATGTCTTAATCACATGCCTAAACTTCCCTTAAAGAGAAGCCGAGAAGAGCTATTGCAGTCGGTGTTGTCCAAGGCACTTTGATTATTATTGAAGAAGGAGTAAATGCAATGAGGAGAAACAACAGGCGATCATCCCAACACACAGAAATGGACGCAGACATTCTGAGCTAAATATTTAATATTTCTAATCCCGTGGGTATGCTTCACCCAGTCCTTCGATTTAACTGTTGGGTACATTCCCAGTCTTGTTGGAACCTGCTATTTTCATCTTGGATTTATTTTTCCCCTTACCAAGTCCTGATGCGACAAAGCCAGCCAATCCTTTTGTGATTAAACCTTCTTGGTCTGATCCTCATATTGGAAGGAACACAAATTTTTCTTTATAGTCATAGAGGCAAAATAATTTGCTTATGTTTCTCAGAAGATGAACAGAGGAAATGGGAGGAGAGTTGGAATTCTGTTGCTCCACATACATTAACTAATGGCTGACTCAAGACTACCTATGAATTTACTGCAAAGTCTATGAATAAATTCATTTTCTATAATAAAGACAAGAGACATGTGCACTTGATGATGAAGACTAGTCTGAGGAGAAAGGGGAAACATTTAGGTCTATCAATTTCTTAAATTATCTAAATCGCATCCCCTGTCTGATAGCCCATGATATGAATACACCTTGGCTTCTTAAACCCTCATCATTGTATGTCTTGACTGTATCCATTCTATTCCACTACCATTGTCAAGGGCAATGCCTTACAGCTACTTGTGTATAAATATTTATATGGAATGACACCCTTATAAAAGCCAGGTGATGGGTCATGTATCTGTAATGGGCAGTTTCCAAAGGCTCACTGGTCACCTACTCTAGCCAAACTGATGAACTCCAGATTCAGTGAGGAACCTTATCTCAAATAGTAAGATAGAAAGGAATTGAGAAAAATACCTAATGTTCTTTCTCTCTCTCTCTCTCTCTCTCTATATATATATATATATATATATATATATATATATATATATATGTGTGTGTGTGTGTATATATATATATATATATACACACACATACATACATACACACACAAATATCTCCTGTCTCTCCCACTCACATGCATACAGTTACACTTATTCTTTCACATACTCACACACACACTCTTGCACACATTCACACACCCTCACACCTATATGCACATTCTTGCACACATTCACACACATACACCCACAACTCACTCACATGTCTTGTTGAGATCTAAAGGTTAAATTCATAGACTGGACTTTCTGGGCACAGAGAGACCACAACCCTGGGTTTTGCCATAAAGACCCTCCTGCCTGTGGTTTATCCAGGAAGTGTTTTCTGTGGAGTTCAGTGAGGAGGTGAGGGACACAGGACTGGGAAAAAAGGAGACACACAGGAGTGTTCTATTGGCAAGGTGATCGGCAGGGGTAAGAGAACTTGTGTTTCACAGTCTGAAGCCTGACAGCCATTTGGGGGGTGGACACCCTGGGAGAGGCATCGTCACAGAGCATTGAAGTTTAGCCCTCCATGGGCAAAGCAACCCCAGTGGTCAGGGATCAGCCCTCCAGGGAATAGCTTCCACATTTCATCTCTTTAATGTGGTGGTTGTTGAGAATTTTAGGAGTGAACGAACAAGCAGAGTTAGCTGGACATGCTATGCTCTCTTTCAGGACACCTGTTCTGAAGTAATGGCATTATATCTCTTGTATATGTGGACCACTCTAGAGTCTTCTCAACCACTATTAAGACTATATTGAAGTATTTTTGACAGATTAATAAAAAATGCCTATTTCCTTTTGGACAGCCCTTTTTTGACCACTGGTTCTAAGCAGAGCAAGGTATGGTACTAAGTGCTTTCAGTTCTTCAGTCTTAAGCCTGAATGGAATACAGAGCTATATGGAGCATGCTGCTGCAGAGAAAAACAGCCAATTTCCTTAAAATAACACCTGTTAAATGAAAACATCTGTCTTTCCTACAGGAAGGAAGGATATCAGCAATTATCTGTCTCTGGAAGAAACAATGGATTGAAGAAACCTTAATGTAACCCACAAAGTAATGGGTAGACCATTAAGACTCAATCATCAAAAGAAAGTTGTATTTTATTTACCAATCTTCATTTGCTTTTTGAATTGAATTAATTGATAGGCTAATTAGTGCTTGGAGCAACTTGTTATCTGTGAATAGCATCACTAAACTTTAAATTAGTAAAGTTTGTAAACAGTGAATTGGAAGATGGGCTGTATTGTCTCAATTTTGCATCAAAAACATATTATAACCAACATTTTTATAATGTCAACATAGCCACATACTAAAACATGTAAGTTAATTGCCTAAACTATAAGTCAATAATCTAACAAGCTTTAGAACAAAATTTCCTCAGACATGGTTTATATTAAAGCAGTTAAAACATGCAAGCTCCAAAGTTTGATTACATGGAAAACCCATTGTGGCATGGTTGGCTGGTTGGTAGCTTTGTTTATGAAAGTCTGAATTCACAGACTCCTCCCCTTGTGTTCTGCCATGACCTTGAGCTTGGAGTTTTTCATGCATAGCTGACAGATGAGGGAAGAAAGAGCGAGAATCTCCCTTGAAGCTTTACATTGGAAGTGACTCCCCTCCACTGGTGAGATCTTCACACTGGCTTCTAGAAATGTCTGTGACTTCATAGCTGTCAGACAGAAGCAACCACACACCTTAGAGGCAGGGCATGATGTTCTGGAACATAGCTAAATATCTATGCCATTAGTAGAACTCAGGCAGGCGGCATTCAATTACAAAATTGCCTGAATTCAGACACATCTTGTGAACCAAGGATTGGCCTATACTTGCAATGAAAGATTTGACCTGAATAAAATATCAGATGATTTTTTACAGAACTGGCCTACAAGTGTGGTCTATTCTCACTGATTCCTCAACTCACTTCTACAGAAAGTCTGCTTTTAAGATTTCACCGACTGTCTTGGTCAGAAATACATCGAGTTCTTCTGCAAACTGTATTTGAACTGTTTTAATAAGCAGATATATTCATTGAATGAAGCAATGGGGTTCATGACCCAGCAGTCCACTTACCTCATATGCTTTGATCATATTCACACCTCTGGCTGTCCTCCTCACCCCCTTCCCTCCCATCAGTCCCTTCTCTCTTCCCATGTATCCCCATCTTCTACTTTCATATTCTATCACACACACACACACCACACACACACATACCCATGCAGCACACACACAATAAAACAATAACAACAAAATGCACTTGTTACCCTTCAATTACGTCATATAGCAAATCTACAAAGGATACGTGAGTTGATCCATATGTAACAGCTTTGAGGGCTGCCTAGGCTGCTGAGAACACTGTGACCTAACCCTAGATGGAGCCTGCACTGTTGAGATCTGCTTTCCTGGATCTCTACTATGGTTGACAATCATAACACTTTTTAAGTCACAGCACTGTGTCCATACTCATTCTTCTCCAGATCTACTGAACTTTACATCCGGGGTGTCTTCCAGGGTATCCTAGGTTGCTTATATGTTGCTGTAATAAAACATCACAATCAAAAGCAGCTTCAGGAGGAAAGGTTTTAATTTATCTCATAGGTGACAGTTCATCACTGTGAGGGAAGGAACACAAGGCAGGAACTGAAGCAGACACCATGGAGGGATGATATTTATTGGCTTGCCTCCAGACTTAAGTTTAGCTACCATTTCTATACAACTGGAACCCACTGACCTAAGGATGTCATTACATACTAGGTTGGGCCCTCCCACACCAATTGTTAATTGAAAGAATGCCCCTACAGACGGACCTACAGGGCAATATAATGGAGGTAATTTCTCATTTGAAATTCCTTCATCCTAGCTGACTCCAGGCTTATGACAAGTTGGTGGTTCAAGGTAACAAAGACACCAGGATTTTTGTTTTTGTTTTCTCTTCTAATACTTCTTAAGTGACAATAAACTCAAAGATGTAATGCTCACCTAACCCCTCCATTTCCATGCCTTGGATGATCTTCCTTCCATGCAGTTACTGCTCAACTCATTATCTGTGGTCATTTTCTCAGCCTGAGCTTTAGACCAGGCTTCCACAGTGAGCATTTTTTTTTTTTTGGATGCCACACAAAACCTTCTACTTTACCAAGTCCAGACAGACCTGTTCAGATTTGCGTTCCAACCAGCGCTTCATGTTGTAGAAATACACTGCCATTTACCTAGTTACATACCCAAACTTTACACTTGAGCCTATTTATTTCAATCCAATTAAATTATCAACAATCAGAGCTCACTTGTTTATTTCCTAAATATACTTCAAACCTATTCCTTCCTATCCATATTTTAATAGTATTGAATTTATTTGGAATTTCAAAATACCTCCGTGAAGTTACTAAAATTATGTAATTTTGGGTCTCCTACTATCGTGCTTCTTTCTTCAGTTTTCTGCATCTGCTAATTCTCATCCCACTAAAACATGTTGAATGAGGTTAGGGATCTCTTACCACTCTGCAGTTAATCAAGGGTAATCTCGCTTCCACTCAAACTTGGAAATCACTTGCCTACTATAAGTTTTATGAGCAAGCCCACAATAGGTGATATGGCAAACAATCTCTGAGTATGTGTTCAGGTCTTTATATATCACTATTGGTTTCCTAAGCCCCCAAAATAAATAGGTGATATGGGCTATGACTTGATACAACTGGTAACTTAATCAGCTTGAACCCAATTCCATTGCCGCCATGGCCAAGAGTCTAGAATTGGAGCATCCTCTGGGTTAAACTGTGAGCTTTGTAGACCACTCTTCAGTGTATTAGTCAGGTCTCTAATAGCATAGCAAGTATGCTTAGAGGATGAGCCTGTGTATAGGCAAAATGGCTTCTAACTGGGACTCTTGGATAAGCCTGGTTGTGGAATGGCTTAATGAATGGTTCACTTGAGACAGAAAGAAAAAGCAAAAAACAGACAGATATGTTCAACATTCTTTAGATTCTGCCTACTTTGTGCTAAAGAGAATTTCTTGGGAGGATTTGTGGGGTGCACCATGGTGGCTCCATGTGGAAGGAAAAGTCAGTAAACAGAAATAAAAGAAGCTTGAGTGTTGTGGAAGCAGGAGGCACAACCACCTGTCACTAGCAGGAAGAGGCTGGGAAGGACGACATATAGGCTTATCGTTGCCTTGACTACCTAGCATGTTACTTTCCCTGTCACAGGGAGAACATGAATTAGTCAAGCCAAGGACATTGCCAGTTTCTTTGATCATGCCAGAACCAGGGAAAGAATAGAAATTGCACCCCAAACTTCCTAGTGAGAGGCAAGACGAGGATAAGAGAGCAAGTCAGATGTGGGTGAGACAGAGGGGAAGGATGATGGTGCAGGCCCATGGAGTGGAGGGCCAAGAGTTCCAGATAGACTTTGGCTACACAGCAAGTGTGAGGCCAGCCTGGGCTCCACGAGGGACTGCCATCTCAAAAACCTTAAAGGAGGAGAAAGAGAAAGAAGAAGAAAGAGAATGCTAAGTGACCTTCAAAAAAGCCAAATGCCAAATAGTCATCGCAGTGTATGGGAGGCAAACTGAAGGGAGCCAGGGAAGTGGAAGAGATGGGAAAAATTTCAAACTTCACAGAAACAGCCACACAGGAATTTTCGTTTGCTTTGCTTTGTTTTTATTACTTTTTAAATTAATCGAAAGGAAATCTCTCATGGATTTGATAACCATGCATCTGTTCCTAATAACCCTAGGAATCTCTATTTATAGACATTGAATGTGTTGTCGAAATTAAATATAACGTATGAACAAAAATTTCAAGATGCATTTAGGATTTACTTCCTCAATAAAGCATACCACAAAGGGAATAAAGAAATTCTTTACTCAAATTAATGGTGAATTCTTTTGTCATGAGAATAAGAGTTTATATTCGTTTCAGTGGAAGCACATAAATTGTTCTAGACAAGAAAAACAGAACTAGCCCAAGGCAGTATTTTCATTATAGGGGAAGGCACATGTCCATGAATATCTAGTTTAATATTAACAAAAGCCATTCAATTAGCTATGCATGCGCCATTGTTATGAATATTTATTGGTGTCTCAGCTAAGTAACAGTGATATCTTCTATTCTCTGACTTAGAGATTGAACTGTTACAAACATTACCCTTCTGCCCTGGTGGGATATAAAAGGATTTGAGTTCAAAAAAGAAAGAAAGACAAAAAGCCCCAACATTAAGGATGCAGATTTCCTTATCACCTTCAGATTTGTGCTCAGAAAGCTGGATGGTTGACTGATCCTGCTTCTCTCCCAAACTAATTAAAAACAAATTCTCATACTGCTTCTGTGTTGTTAAAATTTTAAGATTGAAAAGATTTTTCTCCTGGAACAGTAGTCTGTGTCAATGGAAAGAAGAAATCATGTAAATTACAGGTGAATGATTCTAATTGGATTTGAATGATGTAGACATGATAGACAAATTATTTCCTGGTTAGTACTGGGCCTGGAGACTCAGTCTGGGGCTCCTTCCTACCAAGGCAGCAAAGAGAACACTCTTGTGTGTGGATTTACCATCCTGACCTGCCTTGTAAGAAGAAACCTAATTCATGGAAAAAACAAGTCTTTGCACCTACCTGGGATGGTTACTACTGACTGTCAAATTGACAGCATCTAGAATCACGAAGGAGATCAACCTCTGAGAGGTCCTTAAGGGAGTTTCTAGGTTGGGTTAACTGAGGAAGACCCACCGTAAATGTAGACAGCAGCATTCCTCTGATTGCATTGGATATAAGTGGAAAAACAGACATGGTAGAGCTTTCATCTCTCTCTGCCACCAGACCGTGGACACAGTGTAACAGCTGCCTCATACTTCTGCATCCTAGCCTTCCACCATGAGGGGCTGCACCCTCAAACTGTGAGCCAAAGAAGCCCACCTTCCTCCCCTTTCCCTTTCCCTTCCTTCCTTCCTTCCTTCCTCCTTCCCTCCTTCCCTCTCTTCTTTGTTATTGTCAGTTATTTGTTACAAGATTGAGAAAAGTAACTAATGCTCACAGTTTTTCAGTTTTTCAGAGAAGGGTGTCTCCAACACAAACCCAGAGTTTCATTTCCCATCATTGGTAATACCTGTCTGGGGAGCCACTTAAGAGCAAGGATGAAGCCAGAACAACTTTAGTCCAACTTCTACTGGTGGGGAACCCAAGAATGATTCTCTCACCTCCCTGTGTCCTGCTCAGAAATGCTGTACCAGCATTGTGCTTCTAGGACTAGACAGTAATCTATCAGATTACTGCATATTTGTGTTTACATTCTATTCCCAGTGCCTAACACTATGGGTGACTCCGTTAGAGGTTCAGTAACTAATAGACAAATGAATTATTAAACCTTAGGCCTAAATGCATAGGTAACCAATGATAGTTTAATATGCCATACTCTCTAAGTGGATTTGCTGGCTAGGGGTGGAAATATCTAGTCCCGGAGGCATCTGCATGGGAAAGGTTTATCGCCTGCAGCAGAATGCTGAGAACTCCTAGGGAGGAAGCATCTTCCTCCTTCCTGTTATTCTTCCCAGGTACCATCTAGTGCTCTCCAGTCTCTTGGTGAACTGCCCAGGATAATCATCTCCATTCTCGGGGTGCTTCATCTTCCGCTCCACCCCTGTGAACATGAACTCTTACCCTCTTTCCAATGGCCCTACGGCCACCTCAGCAGGTTGATGGGTCTGCATCAGGCAGGCAGGCTAGATAAGGAGGTAACTTAAGCAATAGGATAGCAATATTCTCTTGGCCTAGGGCTTGGAGTGACCTGGATAGCACAAGATCTTTAGCAGTGTCAGGCTTCCTTCTTCCCTCATTACATACCTTGGGGTCAGCATTCTAAGAGGGATTGAAATTGCTGTCCTTGGTTGGTATGGAATTAAGGAGAGACTTTTGTCCTTATAACCATTAAAGTCTTAATTAAGTCAAAAATGGGAACTCATTACCTCCTGTGCAGCTTGGGATCTAGCTTTTCAATTACATCATTGTTATGGGCTGGGGCCTGCAGCCGCTGCTTCTAACCACAATGTGTCTGACTTCAAAATGATCATCAGAAATCTCCGCTCTCCATACTTACATGAGATCAGTCATTGAGCCATGAGATATTTACTTTCTTTGTGTGTGTGTGTGTGTGTGTGTGTGCGCGCGCGTGCGCGTGCGTATATGGTTTTCTGAATGTATATTTGCATGTGTATCTGTGAGCATGGATTGCCCAGGAAAAGTGCCCTTTATCAGCCCTGTCCAGTAGAAAAGTAACATGAACCATGGCTGCCACTAAACAAACAGTTAAAATAGAAGATTTTTTTTAATCATAACTGCTTAATGATTGTGTTAATTAATATAACATATCTAAACTATCTCAATATATAATCCATAAAATAATACTAAGAAGATGGTTTTATTTTTCATGAATTTTCCAACTTTGACATCAGATTTGACTAGGCATATTGTGAGTGCCCAGTGGCCACATGGGTCTAGCATATTAAATAACAAGCGTTATATTCTGCAGCTATTTATATTCGTATAAATTAGTAGAGGTCATGAGCCTCTGTGATTTCTTTTTATCAGTATGATGGAGAAATGTACTAGAATGTGTGATTAAAATCTTATGAAAGGCTTCTGTCCCAATTCCTATTATTATAGTTTCCTATAAAGAAAGGTATAATAGAGCAGGGTAGAAATTCAGAATATAAAGGACTTGCTGTACAAGTCAGAGGGCCTGAGTTTAGATCCCCCAAACCCAGATCAAGTTGGATATGGTGGCAACATGCTTAGGCAGTTTTAGCATCTCTATGATGAGAAAGTAGGTAGACACAGGGAAATTCCAGGAGCTGGGAGGCCAGCTGGCCTGCTGCATACACCAGAAAAAAAGAGACCCCCATCTCCAGTAAGGCAAAAGGCAAAGACCAGCCCTGGAGATTCTCCTCTGGCCTCATATGTGCACAGTATGCACCCGCCTATACTTACACAAGCTCACCATACACACACACACACACACACACACACACACACACACACACACACACACTATAAGCATGATAATAAGCTCATGGAAGAGCAGTTTGTTCAAATTCAAAGATAAATTCTGTTACTTTAACAAGCATAGCCTTTTATAGCTCACACACACATGAATTACATATAGAAATAGTAAATAAATTTAAATATCAGCCTCAAATTTTGATTTGTATTTTGCTCATATTGTGACTAAATTTAGCCAAAATATAGGTATTCGGTTATCATTAAGATGTGATCCTTATTCCTGAAGAATTTACATTGCAGTTGGAGAGAAGTGTCTATACCTCCCATATATTCCACAATTTTGCCCAAATTGCTTTCATAGACTATAATTCTGTGATGTAAAGTATGACAGAAAATAAGTGGGACATAAGATTTTTACATATTCTTGTGGCAGGTAGGAATTTTCAATGGAATGAGTTTGTGTAGCAAGATGACCTGTAATGTTACTGAGCACCAATGATGGTGTGGGATGTTGGATTCAGGAAAGTTTTCCAAACAGTCAGGGATCTTACTAAATTTTATAGTGGTTCTTAATAGAGCTTATGTATTTGTCTATAGAATAACAACACTTAAATATTCAGACTGGTTAAAGCTGTAAAGTACATACCCCCCCTCTCCAAATCAAATTTATTATGAAGAAAAAGAGAAACAGGCCATCAAAGTCAAGATGATACCACACAAGCATGTCCATTCCCCAATCAAAGAAGCAGATGCCCTGCCCCAAAGAATTACATGCTCACATTCTGGTAGTGGCCAGTCACCTGGCACTGATGAATTTTATTTCCTTTGATGCCCCTGCCTGATCAGAGCTAGGCACTCTGGTGGAGTTCTACAGGTACCTCAATCCCCGAGGAAAAGAAAGGAAGCTCTCTTTTCACAGGCTGTTCTCACCTCACACTATACTCACAGAATCCAATGACTGTCGTCTACTTTCTGAGCTGAACATTCACACAAATCAGACGAGAAGAAGCTAAGTGGAGAAACCGCAGTGATAAAATCTCAAAGATTAAAAGCCCATTTTATTTTCGTTCTTTTGAATCCACATTCATTAGCCCTTTATTTTATATCCTTCTCCAAAATTGCCTAATGCCTGATGGTTTTGAGGGGGGAAACTTGATAAAGTTCTTGGCATCTTATCAGAAGCCGAATTATAGAGTAGATTTACATCATACCATAATGACGGCTCAGAGCTATGTATGTCTCCCCTTTAGCTCATATAATTTCCCTTGGTTCCAATGCCAGGCAATCAATCCCATGGAGAGAGACTTACCTATTTCCTGGAAGGGACTGGAAAGAGTAAATGTGCAGAGGACCACAGCTGTATTAATATACATGAGCAAGCAACAGCTAGTGTTATTCTACAGAAATGAATGAATGAATAAATAAATAGACTGTAGGCACTTTATTCTCCTCACATAATTTCTTCCCAGTGACATTATTGAACAGGCAGTTGAAAACAAACATCGTTAAAAGACAGACGAGGAGAGGCAGCCTTTTTTAGTCCCTACTACAACATTTTCCAGTGACGAATGTTCCCTAAATGGATTGGGCTTTTTGAAACCAAGTCAGAGAGAAATTTGATGTGGCCCCATGACCCCTGGAAAGCACATGCATCTTCACCTGTCACATAACACGCCAGCGCTTGCTTACATTTCAGCAGAGACTATTGATTTTGCTTATTGGCTGCAGGCAAGTCCATAAAGAACAAATTACAAAGTCAGAGGTCCACAGTTAGCAATTGCTTGCATGATAACAGGGGTCTCACACCACCCCCAGCCTTCACCATTAACATCCTCCCAAACAGAGCCAAAGGAGAAAGCAGGGCAAGAAAGCCAGGATCCACTCTTACCCTTTAAGGTGTTTGCAAAGGACAGAACATCAGAAAGGGGTGCATTGGTGTGACACAGAGTATTCATTGGTGTGTTCATGTATGTATGTATGTGCATACATTTGTAGGTGCTGAGGGAAAGCAGAGACTATACAAACTCTGGATGTAGAAAAAGGAGCATAGAACATCTTTATGATTTCAAGGTAAAGTGTTGTTTTTGTTTGCTTTTTCTGAAGCATAAAAGAATTATGTAGAGTAATATAGGTACATTTTTTTCCTAATGAAGATACATCAGTTTCTTTCTGTTGCTGTGATAAAATAACCCCAAAAAACAAAATTAGGAAGGAAAGATTTATTTGGGCTTGCAGTTTGTGGGGATGTATCCCACCATGGTTCGGAAGACATCAGCTGAAGACCAAATGGTCACGTTGTATCTGCAATCAGAAAACTGAGTGGGAACAGGGTGTGGGACTGGATTAGGAAGCCTCAAGGCTTGACCCCATGACTCCCTTCCTCAGGCAAATCTGCATCTCCCAAAGGCTCCACAGTCTTCCCAGTTTTCCACCATCTGGGGACTAAATATTCTAACATATGAGCCTATTGGAGGACATTTCACATTCAATTCTCTAAGGTTTATATATTGGGGGATTTCACAAGATAATTTCCAAACAGAGAAATGTAGAATTTTTCTTAAAGGAAATTTAAGGATGGAAGAACATATTTCCTCTGTAGTTAAAGAAAACGTGTAAGTCAAACATTTCAACAAATAAACCAAAATCAGATAAAGAACAAAGCACCAATTCCAGAAAAGTCACTAATTGACTGTTTTGCAGAAGAAGCCACTGATTGGCTCACTGCTATCAGCACTAAATCATTTAATTGATTGGATTAAGCACATAGCTGAATTTATTGTATAAACTTTTCAAAACTGTTTTTTCAGATGATTATTTTTATCAGGACTAAAGTCTAGAACTTTATATACTTAAAAGCTGACAAACAGGCCAGGTGGGTTCCACATGCCTTTAATCCCAGGACTTGAGAGGCAGAGCCAGGTGGATCTCTAGGAGTTCAAGGCCAGCCTGGTCTACAGAGTGAGTTCCAGGACAGTCTCCAAAATGACACAGAGAAACCCTGTCTTGAAAAACAGAACAAAAGAAAAAAATGAAAAACAGGGAAATAAGTGAATGCTATTTACAGTTATTAGATTATCTGATATATTTGACCTAAGATTATAGTCTGATTTTAAAAGTCTAAACACCAGGGCATTTAATGTGAAACAACAGAGGATTTTTAAAAAGTATGCAATGCTTGTATCATTCACATAAATGATTCCTCCAACATTTCTAATTCTTCAGAAGACACATATGAGACAGGTCAATAAAATTATTTAAGGAGGGCTGAGAGGATGACCCAGTGGATCCTTATCCACTCACCCCACAAGCATAAAGATCAGAGTTAAGTTCCCCAGGCCCACTGGAAAAGCATCATACAGCACACATAGGGGATCCCCAGGATAGGATGGGAGCCGAAATTGCCTAATCAGCAAGCTCTTGATTTAGAGAAAGACACTGTCTTGGTAAATAGAATGAAAAGGGGTCAAGGAAGACACTTACTGTCAATCTCTGACCTCCACACGAGTTTATGTGTTGTCCTTATGCATGCAAGCACATTCACACTACATCCCTTAAAAATGATAAAAGGAAAATACTGATGGACGTGGTGGTGATGAGGAGTTCTATTCAAAACTTTCTCAGTACTTTGCTAAGAAAGATAAATGTTTTAGAAATCCGATAGAATGGTTTTGTTAGATCATGTTACCATATAAACAATGAATAATGGAGGCTACTACAGAGCCCTGAGCTGAAAGCAGGTAACTTCAGTCTTACTTGGAGCAAAATAAAGTTTTGCTTTTACTTTGACCCTTATTAATTTACAGTAGCTATATTTAAGGGGTTGCCACGCCTAAAAGATGCATCTGCATGCCCTTAATAGTTGCATAAGCAGCAGAATTTCTAAGTATGCCTTTCACAAGACTTCAGTGTGTATGAATATTAGTAGGAATTAACATTTCTTTGACAGAACTGCTGAGCAGAAATGCAATTTTAAATGAAAACTGGAATGCTGGTCATTTTATTTCAGATGACACCAGAGAAAGTCCTAGGCTCAGCCCAGAGAGAGTTTTGGAGTAATGTTTGGCTATGCAAATTTCCTGTTAAAACGGATTTAGATGCAAAGGCAGCAGGAAGATTATGTAAACTTGGACTGAAAATGACAAGTCCAGGTTGGGCTCTGGGTCTGAAACATGGTTGAGAGTTATTGGCTGCCCTATCAGGCCTCATAAAATATACAATGTGTGGAGTAAGGGGGTGCTATCATCTTCAAAGCCACTCTCTCTGCATTCCCATGGTGCTCCTTGTAACCTTCATCCCATCCCCTTTGGAACTCCACAGCCCTCAAACACATGAATGTTTTGCACAGTCAGGTGGGTGGAATAAGTCTGTCATCGTCCTCAGCCTCTAGTAGCTGTGAACTAACTTGGGGATTGAAAGGGAAGCCAGGCCATTTATGATCTTCCACGATGATTGCTATTGCTAATTCTGCTGTGAAATATGGGGAGCATCTGGAGAGGGAATTCAATAAAGTGTGGCCAAGACAGCTCTCACTTTATGCCCTGGCTGCTGGCAACCGTTTAAGACAGCTCTGAGACAGATCATATGACCTCAGCCCTTACAAGACCTCATCACTTTTCATGGGAGATCTGGAAAGTGCTGATCCCAGAGCGTTTATGCTGATGGAACACAGATAAAAATCTGCAGGTGTAACTTTTTAAAAATTTAGTACATGAAGCATAAAAAAATATATCAGTACCACTATACATCATCTATGCCTAACTTCAACACCATCTTGTAGATATAAAAACACTCATTAGATCCTTTTGGTGCATAAGAAAGTACACACAGAGATATGCTACAGCAAATGTTGAAAAATGTTTAAAAGATAACAAATATTGTACTAGCTTCTTGTAATCCTGAAAGAATATATATTTTCAGTGTGAAGAGACCAAATATTTTGGTGATGATTTTCTTTTTATTATTTCATTGAATGAGAACTTGTTTGGCAGAATGTTCGAAAAACACTGAAGGAAAAAAATCAGTGGTTTGGTGGACATAGACATGTAGCCAAAACGTCAGCAATGAGTGGACAAAAGAGGAAAACGAGAAGTCCACCCAGGAATTTGTCTTTTGGAAGGACACTGAATAGATCTGACTTGCTCACCTCAGCAAGGAACTGAATTGAATTTTGAGTCTAATTCAAAACTCAATCCAAAATCCAATCCAGAAAATGAAGGTCGGGATACAAAGACAGCTATACCTGGAAGGTCTGCAAACCTGTGTTTTCCTAACTCAAAAGGTACGATATTGAACCACAGGCATATAATGACATTGTTTGAAGTGAGTGGGCATTTTCACCTGGCTGCTGTGGTCCGAAGACATCCAAAGTACTTCCGACAGCCAGGTGTTAATGGCATATGTCATTCTGTGCCAGCTGAAGCCACTTATGGAATGGCTTTAGCTAGAAAACAAGACAGAAACGATATTGAATTTAAGTAAGAAAAGGGTAGATGAGCCAAGAATACTGTGCAGTGTGTGTGGGATTATATGCTACTCGGCTTAGTTTTCAAATCTAAGTCTCAGCTCCTTCCAACCACCTCTTCTAATTTAAGGTGTCTAGAACTTACATACTCAACACATTCTACCTGACTGCTTATACACACTTCAGCCCATGATACCCTGCCAACTTCTCTCTCCATTCTGGGTTCCATGGCTCCATGAACATTGTAGCTAGTACTTAAAATGAAAATAGTGGCATACCCTTGTGACCCCCTTGTCCTACTACATTACCCCACATTCTTATCCATAAGGTCTCACATGTTTTATGACCAAATAATCTGTGCCCTCATCTTCCTCCTGTCCTCTTTCTATCTCTGGGTGATTGTGTTTCTTAACTGACACTAGAACTCAAATATCACGTAAGTCTTCTAGTAAGTCCTTACTGCTGTCTAAGAAAGCCCACTAAACAGATGACTGGGATTACTCACTAGCATGAAATCCTTCAATGAATGCCTCTCCTCCTTGGAGGACAGGTCTTACTATGTAGCTTTGACCTGAAAGTCACAGGGATCAGCTTGCCTTTACCTCTCAAGATCTGGTGTTAAAGAGTGTGCCACCACATCAAGCCTTCAGTGAATCTCGTTTGCTCTTGAGATGAACTTCAGATTTTACATGGAGGCATGAAGGGTTCCTCCTCTTCTGATCCCTGATCTTATGAGGGTCACCCATATTCACAGTCTACTGTTTTGAGCTTAGAAGAAAACACACACCATCCCCCTGCCTGCTCTTATCTCTCCCCTCACCATGTCTTCTGATCTGGACTTTAACAATGAATACAGAAAAATCATAGGGCCTACAAACTATGTATACAGCCTTGACTTAAAGGCTCATCAGAAAACTATATGCTTACATTACTCCAAAGCATACTCTCTCCTGAGCTTGACACACAGCACATCATACCGCCATCTCCACTGACACCTTGGACAATCCCATATAGAAACCCAGAGCTAAAATTCTCAGGGAAGCCCTGTTCTATCTTCTCCTGGACACAGTGTGAGGAAAGCCACGAATGCTGACAATTTTAGGAGCGATATTTTATAAAGATATCCAGTGTCTTAGGGATCCTATTGCTTCAAAGAGATACCAGGAAGATGGGAACACGTATAAAGGAAAACATCTAATGAGGTGGTTTACAGTTTCAGAGGTTCACTCCATTATCATCATGGTGGGACACAGGGGCATGCAGGCAGACATGGTACTGGAGAAGGAGCTAAGAGTTTTATATCTTAACATGCAGGCAACAGGAAGTGGCCTGTCTCACTGGGCCTGGCTTGAATCTCAAAGCCTGCCTCCACAGTGACACACTTCCTCAAATGAGACCACACCCATTCCAACAAGACCACACCCCCTAATAGTGCCTCTCTTTTGGGGAGGGGGCATTTTCTTTCAAACCACCACACTAGGTAATATTTTTTCCAAAAACAATTATTTTTCCAACTCTAGGATCTTGTAAGAATGACAGCAGGGTCTGATTCACGGCATCTAAGCATAGAAAGCCACTGAGTCATATTAAAACAGTAAAAAGAAATCTCTATAAATCCCAGTGGCTAAATATGAAGAAAATTGTCTAGTAAACACCAGCTTACTTTCTAATTATTTATAAATTATAAATTAATCTCTAACTTACTTATGTATTTGTGTATTATTTGCTTTTGATATACATATTTGTGTAGAGTGAGCTTATATGTGTATAGGTACGTGTGTATGTGTGCGTGTGTTTACAGGTTCATCTGCACACATATACATGTGTGTGTGGAGGCCAAAGGACAACTTCCAATACAATCCTCAGGAATACAATTCACTTTCTTTGAGACCGTATTCTCCATTGACTGGGAGCTGATCAGTTAGGCTGGACTGGCTGGCCCATGAGGCTCAGGGATCTGCCTCTGTAGTGCTGGGATTACAAGTTCATGCCTCCATATCCAGCACTTTTATATGCATCCTGAGGACTTGAACACTGGCCTTATGCTTTACCAGCTGAGCCGCCCCCTGCCTCAAATGTGTACTTTAAGGATACACATCAGTTTACACATGGAGTATCTGTGTGGCACTCGGTGAAGAAACAATTCTCTTATCCTTAAATTCAGTTTGAATTGATTCAGATGTGCAGTTTCTGCAGTTATTACCAGACATGCATTTGCATGAACTGAGAGTTGACTGCTCTTATACTCATCTTTCAAAATTAGGCCAGTTTTATTTACCACATAGACATTATACTTCTTAAGTAGCTGTGCAAGATGCAGCCTACAAGCATAATTTTGAACTCTAAAGACATATGTAAGCTCACTTTCAATTCTAACGCTAGAAATTTTTCAAACAGGTTATTGGTATCACCTGAATTTCCAGAATTTTCATGATTTCACTGGGTGAATGACCCTGCTGCAAAGTTAGATTTCAAGTGTCTACTTCACACAGCTTAGAATCACCTAAACAGGAAGCCTCAGCTAAGAAAGTTACCAGTTAGGTTGACCTGTGAGCACCTCTATGGAAGACTGTTGATTGTGGATCAGTATAGCAGGGTACAGCCCACTGTGGGCGGCACCATTCCTGGGGCTCATTGTCCCCAGATGGATAAGAGAGCTAGTTAAGCATAAGCCTGAGTGAGATGACAACCAGTATTTCTTCATGGTTTCTGTTTCAACTTCCTGCTTGAGTGTCTGCCCCAGCTTCTCTCAATGATCAGCTGTGACCTGTAAACTAAACAAGCCCTGTTGTCTCTCACATGCCTTTTGTTCAGATGGTTTTTATTACAGTAACAACAACAAAAACACAAAACAAGAACACCTGCCAGATAGTTTGTAGAAAAAAAAATAGTTTCTTTCATAAAATCAATGGTAATCTTTTAAATGTAAAAGTCCGCAACATATATATGTATATATATGCATATTATGTATATGTGTATGGAAGTCAGATATTGACATAGGATGTGTTTCTCAATTTCTCACCACCTTTTTTAAGACAAAGCTTCTCATTAAACACAGAGGTCACCAATTTGGGTAGCCTGACTGTTTACCAGATCCCAAGTACCCTGCTGCTTCCACTTTCCCAGTACTAGAATCATACACATATGATGCAGCTAAGCCCACCCTTTCACACGGGAGCTAGAGACGTGAACCCAGCTCTTCCTAGTCACATAAACTGAGCATTTTCCCTGCTCCTGCCTCCTTTTAGACTGCAGTAGATTTCTGTGTTATAACACAGACGTTGGTAAAGAATCTCTACATTTCTCTAAATTTCTCATTGTTATTTTGGCTCAGCCCCCAGTTCTAGACTTCAGGAAAATGAGCAATAATTAACTAATAGTCTTCTGTCGCGTGCCACCACCTCGCCAGCAAGGAAGACACAACACCGGATCCTTCTCTTTGCAGTTTATTCGGGCCTTTCAAATATCTTCTTGTCTTTCACTCACTCACTCTCACTCTCAGACGTATGACGAACAACTCACTCACTCACTCTTAGACGAACGACGAATGACCACTCTCTCACAAACGACGAACAACTCACTCTCTCACGAATGACGAACAACCCCTGGGGGGTGGGGAGTCCGCTCGTGGCTAAATACCCTCTGGGCCTCCAATCCCGGTAAGCCACGTGGACATCGCCCATAGGTCCTGAGGCACGGAAGCAAGCCACCATCCTCGCCTACAGCCAATAAGGAGTTGTTTACTCCCGAGAGCACTCACCATCCCATCAGGAAGGCGGAAACCAGCGCCACCTTTAGGGCGTGGTACAATGCAGCTCCCTTCAGTCTTCCTTGCATTCCATCAGGCAGTGGACTCCAGAAAGTTTAAGCATGTTCTTCATCCATCTAGCACTTAACATACTCCGATATGCTCCCATTCTGCTTCCTTTCAACTTATAAATTCTCAAGAGAGAAAAATGTCAGCACTTACACTGCATCAAGAGTATCCTTGATTGGAGACTGCATACAGAATATTTTCAAAGGGCAATTGCTTCTTTAGTGCTACCAAAGGACTATGATTATGATTCTATATATCTTATGTAGACTCCCAAAATTGGCAACTTTGATTTTTTAGAAAATTCCATATACTCTCTAGTAGCATGCTATTTATTACCACTAGTAACAGCTTATATGTACTGAGAAGCTACTCTGTACAAAGTTGTATTGTCTGGCAAGTGTGTGAAGTGAGTCCTCTGACTATTTCTTATTTTACAGGGAGACACGGGCTTCCAGATCTCTGCTAAGCACATCATTACCGAGACTGCAAGCACCCATTAGCAAGTCATCTTGTCTCCAGAAGCTGAAACTGGAATAGGTCCTCTAGAGTTTCACAGGATCTACCACCTACACAGTTTTAAAATAGTACAGCATTTTCTGAGTGCTGGGGGAGCTGATGGTTTAAGAAATGTGAGTTCTCTAGAAGACAGGGTGTTCATCCAATGAGAATTAATGTTCTCTTCGTGAACTGATTGGCCTTAAAGAATGTGGTTAGCTTGTAAAATATTCCAGTCAAAGAATATCCTCAACATTGAATGCTATTGATAGTTACCAAATATTTATGACTATTGCTTATTATAAGTGTAAATAATAAGGCCTTGTCATTAGTCTTAACCCACACTTTCCAGTCATTTATATCAAGATTTTTGTTACAAATATTAACTAGACATCACTATGGGTGACTCCAATTTGTCTGTACAGGATTTATCTTTTTTTTTTTTCAATATGTCTAAAAGATTTTCTCTACTGGCAAGAACCCACAGTCAGATTTGGAAGAAAATGTAAGGATGATCTGCAATTCCCATAAGCAAGAGAGAAAACAGAATTCTAGTGAGACCACATGGCTTGTCCCTGGTCATCCTCAGTTAGTAGATCAGACTCATAGTCTATGGCTGGTACCATTAATCCATATGGTCTCATGACTGATACTCTAAAGAGGGACTAAGGTTGATGGAATTGAATGACTGCAGGGCACAGAGTCTGGAGCTCCCTATAAATCTGTGTCAGGGTAAAAACACCAGGCCATTCCTAGCCCCCAATTATTTAATGACTCAACAGATAAAGTACTAGGCATCTTATTAGATTATTATTATTGTTATCATTTCTTTCTTGCAAGTAATATACATTATTTTATCACAATTTTTTAAAAAAATAAAATGCAACATCCTAAAATAAAATTTACTGGTAATACAAATTCCTATTAAGTTTGCTGTGCTACCATAAGAAATTAAAGAAACCATTAAATAGGAACATTCAACATCAAAAGCTTTAAACCTGACTGTATGTTGTAGCCCTTGAAAAAGCTACAAACTTTTTTTTTTTTTTTTTTTGCTTTTTTTTCTCTACAATCTCATCAGCTATACAAAAATCGGTGCAGTTTTTTTTTTTTTTTTTTTTTTTTTTTTTTTTTTTTTTTTTTTTTTTTTTTTTTTTTTTTACTGAATCTAATGTTGAGCTGCACTTGAATTTTACATTCTTAGCAAAATAAGTTGCCTGAGCACATACACTCCACACTTTTAGGACAGCCATTTATTTATTCTTCATCCTCCTCTTCTTCCTCATCATCTTCATCTTCCTCCTCCTGCTCCTCCTCATCTTCTGGTTCATTCTTTTTCTTTGAGCCTGTTGGCATACCAGGACCCTTCTTTCCTGCTTCACTTTTGCCCTTGGCACGGTGTGCAGCAATATCCTTCTCATACTTCTCCTTTAGTTTAGCTGCTTTCTGCTCATATGGCTGTTTATCTTTGGCAGATTGTTCAGACTACATCTCACCCAATTTTTTTGCAGTATCTCCAATAGACAGGCCTGGGTGTTCACTTTTGATCTTTGGGCGATGTTCAGAGCAAAACAGGAAGAAGGCAGATGGTGGTCTTTTTGGAGCATTAGGATCTTTTTCTTTCCTTTCTTATCACTTTTGGGAGGAACGTAATTCTTCATCTCCCGGTCATAACGAGCTTTGCCGCTCTTGGCCAGATCTTCAAACTTTGACTTTTCCTTTGCAGACATGGTCTTCCATCTCTCGGAGCACTTCTTGGAGAACTCGGTGAAGTTCACGGACGCGTTGGGGTGCTTCTTCTTGTGATCCTCCAGGCACATCTGCAGGAAGAAGGCATAAGAGAACATCTTGCCCCGCGGCTTGTTGGGGACTCCCTTGCCCATGCAGATGGCATGGTGGCGTCTACCTGGAGCGAGCCCCACAGAGATACTTCCTTCCCCAAGCTCCGGCGAGTACTCTATTATTATTTCAATAGTGGGGATTGAACCCAGGCCCTCTGAGTACCAGATGAACAGTCTACCGTGGGTCTCTATTCCCCTCCTCCATTTTACTTTTTATTCAAGTCTAATTAAGTTGCCCAGGCTGGAATTCAACCTGTGATTCTCCAGCCTCGGCTTCCTAAGTAGCTCGGTATAGCAGGTTTTTTTTTCTTTTTGGGCTACCAACCAGTTCCTAAATCATGACACAGAAATTTCTTCTTAGTTATGAATGCTCAGCATTATCTTAGCTCTTATTTTAATTTATTTCTCTTTATCTACATTTCTTTCTGTATCTTATTCTCCTGATATCTCTATGTCTGTCTGTCTAGCAGCTGCCTGGCTTCGGGCCCTGGGTATGTCCCACTCTTTCTTCCC